>LQNK01000189.1:14347-35712 GCA_001586405.1 Phoebis sennae | reverse complement strand
AATACACTTTTCAGTTTCACTATGTAAGGCATTTATATTTGAGGTACAAAATGAGCTTAGGGACGCAGTAATTATATCGTACTGGTTGAGTTATACATATATCGTTGTAGATATGTTATACATGAGGAAGGTTGAGTTAATAATAAAATCTTAATATTTTTATCATTTTAATGTAATATATTTTGAAAGTATAAAAAAGTATTTTTTAGGAGCAGATTATTAATATGGACTATGGATTGTGACAAATCACACAGCTTTAAATTGGATGAAATACATTTTTAATTAGAAAACTAAAACTGAAAATGAATTCAACATATTACAGCCCAATCGAATTCACTCGAAGGCAATGAAAAAATGTAAATATTGAGACAAAATAACAGAAGTCTCAAATTGTGTCTACCGTCCAAAATGCAACACAAAAGCCAACAACAAACAAAGAGCCTATGAGGCAATAATAAGATGGTAAAGTGATTCAGGTTTCTTTTCTGCATTTAATTTGTTTATATGTGTACCAAATGCAGTTTCAAAGGTAATTTCTACAAACCTTTTAAGTTCAAGACCAATAAAAGCCATTAAAAACAGCCATAAAAAAAATAAATAAAAGAAAAGGAAGAAAACTACAATAAAATGGAAATTCAAAAGGAGTTTACATCAGTTGACTGACTGTTTGTCCATTTATTTTGAAATCATAATATGCAGAATCTAGTCTAATCTAGAAATAGTATCGCTAATTGATTAGTGATAATAATAAAATACCGAGATGCCACTTTAGTAAAAGTAAGGCATTAAGGAAGTAATATAGAATTATATAAATTTCTATACATGTACATCAATTCTGATTTAAGAATTAACAACAGCGAAAGGAAATTTATAATCCTTTTAAAGAAATAAAAATAATTTTAAATTATTATAAGTAACTAAGAAATTAAATATAAGTCAAAAAAAGAAAACCTTGAATACTTTCTACATTTCTACATTTGTCAAATAATTTTGATAATCGAGCATTACTTTGATATACATTCAAGGTGGTAAACATTTATTGATGCATTTATAATTTAATATGTATGTTGAAGCGTATATGTTATTTTTTTTTGAAAATTAAGGAATGGCATATAGGCATTGAAGATTTCTTTGCAATTATTGTCATAGCTTGTAATAGGGAGTATAAATCATTAGTAGTTGTGGGTTTAAATCAACGTCTCGGATAAAATGTCTATGGCGTTAGAAATCTTTTGAATTAATAAAATCTTTGTATACTTTTCGTGTTCATAATATCTCCTAATGAATCATTGTTAAATAATATATTTTGAAATGATTCACAAAAATCCTTTGAGTAAAAACATAATAAAATATAATTATTTTAGTAGGATTGAATCCTAACCATGAAGATTCACAAAATCAAAAAGTCCACTCGTCCATCAGTTCCTGCAGTGTTTTGCAAACATTAAAGACGAATGGTTAATTAAAGTAAAAGTACTATATGTATAGTATACTTACCAAAAATGGGGTGGGGTGGGAAGCTGAGATATGGTCTCGGTAGGAGTTCTGATTGGTGAGTTAGGACTCCCCTTAAATGCCGAGTATCCATCTGCTGTGTTAGTAGCGGAACACACGTTTGAGCAGAGTCTCAGCCAGTCCGCGGCATCCACGTCCCCGTCGTCCACCCTGGGACCTGCTACAGCCGCGCCGCCGCGCGACCGCTACCAGGAGCTGTAGTTGCCGAGGATGCAGGGCACCGGGCGAGCGTTCTGCGCCCAAAATCAGAACCATATCACCAGGGAAGAAACCCGAAACAAACTGAGCAAGTCGGCGTACTCTGAGGCGGCAGCCCCGCCAGCCGACTAGGGCACAGTAGGCTAATCACCCACTTGCCCAAAATACTTAGATTCAAGAAACGAACACAGTGCAAAACCGGACCGATCATTCACCGACGACCTTTGGCATGAAAATACGGACACGAATAGCTTGTTGGAACGTAAGAACACTCTATGACGACAGCAGACTAGCACAGGCAGAAGCTGAAATGGCCAAATACAACCTTCAAATACTCGGCCTTAGCGAGGTACGCAGGAATGGTTTCGGAGAACTGAGAACATCCAGTGGCTTCACTTTCTTGTATTCTGGCAAGGAAAATTTGGAGGATACGAGAGAATACGGCGTGGGATTTCTCCTTTCTGACGCCGCAAAGAGAAGCCTTCTGGATTGGAAACCGATCTCAGACCGAATTATAACTGCACGCTTTAACTCCAGAGTACGCAAAATCACAATAGTGCAATGCTACGCTCCCACCAACGTTGCGAGAGAAGAGGACAAGGATGACTTTTATAGTGCTCTCCAAAATGCAATGAAAAGCATACGCAAGCAGGATATCATCATCCTTATGGGAGATCTTAATGCGAAAGTGGGTAGCACAAACTCACATTGTAATAGGCATGTAGGACAGCACGGACTCGGAACTCGAAACGATAATGGAGAGCGATTTATCGAATTCTGCCAAAACCTCGATCTTGTCATCGGAGGAACTCTATTTCTACACAAAGACATCCATAAGTATTCTTGGACATCACCCGATGGCGAGACGCGTAATCAGATCGACCATATTGCAATAAGTCGCACTTGGCGTTCGTCTCTTCTTGACGTACGCAACAGACGAGGTGCTGACATTGATAGCGATCACCTGCTTATAGTCGCTGAACTGCGCCTAAAAGTAGCGACAGCGACGCGCGCTGGCAGCGCAGGCAAAATGGGTCGGAGATACGACGTGAGTAAATTGGACGGACGCGATACTCGTAATCAGTTTCGACTCGAATTGCGGAATCGGTTCTCTGAACTTCTCCCTAACGACGGTAGCATTGATGATAACTGGGACCGCATCAAGAAAGTTTACCAGGAAACTAGCTCGACTGTCTTAGGTCACCGACCAAAGAAACGTGACGAATGGATATCACAAACTACCTGGGACCTAATAGAAAATCGAAAAGAACTCCACTTGAAAATCCTGGAGGCAAGGGATGAAGCTGAGAAAACTAACCTCAGACAGCAATACCGCTTGATGCGTAAACACATTTATCGTAGTACGAGAAGAGACAGAAGGCGCTGGGCGTACAGTATTGCTGAACGTGCGCAGATTGCTGCTGATACAGGTAACCTGAGGGAGCTGTACGTCGCCACAAAAGCACTGGCTGGAAAGACAGGCTCTAGGAAAAAGCCTCTTCGGGATAAAGAGGGACAACTAATCGTGACCTCGGAAGAGCAACTGGAACGCTGGCGGGAGCACTTTAAAGAAGTATTCAACATACCATCTCCTGTTGAACTCCCAGAGTTTAGACACACTACCCCGTCACCCCACTATCTGAACATCAACACGTCCCCACCAACTAGAGAAGAAGTGAAAGAGGCCGTTGTTTCCTTAAAGAATGGCAAAGCCCCTGGTCTCGACCTTATTGCGGCAGAGATGCTAAAAGCGGATACAGAGACTGCAGTTCAGGAATTGACACCTCTTCTAGAGAAGATATGGGACACTGAAGAATTGCCAGAAGACTGGAACAAGGGTCTCTTAATTACTGTTCCGAAGAAAGGCGACCTAAGCCAATGCTCTAATTGGAGGGGAATCACGCTACTGTCAGTGCCATCTAAGGTCCTATCCAGGATCCTCCTAAATAGAATGGCCAAGGCCGTGGAACCTCTTCTCCGAAGAGAACAGGCAGGATTTCGTCCCAATCGTTCCTGCACGGACCAGATAAGCACACTACGTATAATCCTTGAAGAAGCATCAGAATGGCAACGTGAGATTTATCTAACCTTCGTTGACTTCGAAAAAGCTTTCGACACGGTAAAGTGGCCAAGTATCTGGTCGCGCCTGCAGGAAATTGGTGTTCCACCTAAGATAATAGACCTCGTGAGAGCCCTCTACAAGAAATACACATGCAAAGTGACACATGATGGCCTCATTTCTAATGATATTGACGTACGTGCTGGCGTTAGGCAGGGCTGCCTTCTCTCACCTCTGTTGTTTTTAGTAGTTTTGGATGGCATTATGCATAGGGTGAATAACGGGAAGCGTCGTGGTATAGAGTGGGGGTTGACCGACCAACTGGACGACCTCGACTACGCCGATGACCTATGTTTGCTCAGTCACAAACATGCCGATATGCAAGGCAAGCTAAAAGATCTACAGCAGGAAGCCGCTAAAACCGGACTACGAATAAACACACAAAAGACGCAAGAGATGCGTACAGAGGGTACGAACTTACGACCACTCATGTTGGGCACAGAACAGATAGAGAGAGTGCAGCGATTCACCTACCTGGGAAGTATCGTGTCAGAATCCGGGGGAACTGAAGATGACATCAATTCTAGGATAGCCAAAGCCAGGGCAACCTTCGCGCAACTCCGCCCCATATGGAAGTCCAACAAGCTGACACGCGGGGTGAAGACCAAAATCTTTCGCTCCAATGTGAAGAGCGTCTTACTATATGGGTGCGAAACGTGGAGAGTAACCAAAGATATCACGCATCGAATCCAGGTCTTCGTCAACCGGTGTTTACGACAGATTCTCAGAATTTTCTGGCCTGAGAAAATCTCCAATGAGCACCTCATGGAGCTCTGCCGAGAAACACCAATCGCCTCCCAGATTGCGCGTCGGAAGTGGAAATGGATCGGCCACACACTCAGAAGGGATCCATGTCATATTCCGAGGCAAGCCCTAGACTGGACCCCTCAAGGAAGGAGAAAACGTGGTCGTCCTAAACAGTCCTGGCGACGATCTGTAGCGGCGGAAGCAAAGGCGATAGGGTTGACGTGGTCCGAAATCAAACGCGTAGCCCAAGACCGAACGCGATGGCGGAGCATTGTGGACGCCCTCTGCCCCACCTAGGGGACTTAGGACCTTAAGTCAAGTCAAGTCCTGCATCTGTACTTGCTTCTTATCTCTGTTAAATCAATTGAGTCAAATGCGGCTTTCTCATGATAATGTATTCAAGCTTAAAGCTATACGACTTTCTGAATTTGCAGGAGCCAAGTTAAAGTACACAGTTGGTTGCCTATGAAAGTCATATCAATGATTTTTATTACATTGTCACACCCCTATTCCGAAATATCATTTCCGTAATGGATGTCACGGGCGCCAAGTGCACTAGAAAGCAATGGTAACCACATTATCACTGACAACCATTTCCCTGAAACCATAAAAAATCAACCTTAACACTTCTACACAGAGTTTAATGCAATAGTATTGTAAGTTTGCAGAAATGATGGCTTGATGGTGCAACATCCGCAAGAGAGCAACACATTAGCGACATCTCTCGGCCAGAGTGAGAAAATTGCACTGGAATTATAATGTTGAGCTTCGCGCGCTTTTAACGTTTTAGCTGTCACTTGCAGTGTTGCCAAATTAAAAATTCATTATTTTTTCTCGTGTTATTAAACACCAAATGACTGTGAAATGCTTGTTATTTGTAACATTTTTAGAGAATAAACTTGTCTCAATAGTAAAATTTCTAAATAAACAAAGAATTTAATTTGTAATTTTCATTTTAGTTTACTCGATTTTATATTTTTCCCAGCTACTTAGATTATATAATACTAGCCGTGCCCCGCGGTTTCACACGCGTAACTTTTGATACCGTGGCAATGAGATTAAAAGTTGCTTATTATATATTATTCAGAACCCATACCTATATGTATACCAAGTTTCATTTGAATCGGTTCAATAGTTTGTGCGTGAAAGAGTAACAAACATACATACATCCTCACAAACCTTTGCATTTATAATATTAGTAGGATACAGTATTATCTTTGTAAAGGACAAGTCAGTAAATGAATAATCAGAACTGTATAAATCGTGTTCATATTAGCAACAAGCAAAATTTTTAATGAAAATAAAAATAGTGTACATTTTAATAACAACAATATGGAAATTCAAATAAAAATAATTAATAAGGAAAATTCAATAAAAATAATTAAGCATTGTTTGATTGATATTATTAGTAAATATGAGAATTATTTTTAATCAAATGTCGTGACCAGAGGTGGGCGTTGGCCCCAAATGTTCACATAATCATAAATAAAAACATTTAGATAAATACACAAATAATATTTACTGTAAACAGAATAACGATAATAAAAAAATATTTTGTTAAAACATGTATGTTATTCGATTATCGTACGAATTATTTGTTAATAGAATTACATATAACATAGAAATATAGATAACCAAAAAAAATCAATTAAGATTAAATGATACAAAAACAATTGTAAGAATTAAAAAAACAATAACAAATTATTGACACCATGCTCTCTATGGAACTTAATTAATTATTAAAGAGATATATCTTTGGTATATTATTGTATGATTGAATGTATCATTAAATATCATATCCAAATTGAAATTTGAGCTTAATACGATCTTGCATTAAACTCTTGATTCATTAAAATCTTGCTAAACATACTGTTTAATTCATTGAACATGAATAAATCGATCTATTATTCATTACGCAACAAGAATTCTTAAATAACAACTCCCTTACTGCGTTGTGAAATAACAAACAGAAAACAAATAAGTATTTTTAATTTTATGCCAATGTTACACTTTTAACGAAAACTTAACAGAGCAGGATTTAATTAAAAATAAGTATATTCATTTTTATTTTATTTCATTTCATTATGGTTTTAAATATAAGATATGTATGTATACAAGATTAATATGAGAAATGTTGTATAATCTTGTGTTTGTTTTAACGCGAGTACTTTCCATTTTAAGTAAAATACTTTTTAAAGGATTTTAAACGCGGTATAATAAACCGCGTTTAAAATCCTTTAAAAAGTATTTTACTTAAAATGAGAAATGTTATTAAATTTATACAATTTCATATTAACGGCTTACCTTTATAACCAGATTCATTCGATCAATCATGTTTTTGCATAAAGTAATTGAATTCTAAGGGTACTTACCATTGATACTTAAGTACTTATTTATCAAATAAAAAGTAATAATGAAATTTATTTATGAATTGCTAGTTATAATATAACCTTAATAAATAAGAATAAAAAAATAATAAAACAAAAATTAATAATAAAAATGCGTATAATATTTTCAAACTTAAACTAGTTGTGTGACAAAAATATAACAATAAAAAAATTATTCCTTATCCTTGCATTTGTCGTTTTCATGTACCACTTGGGGTTTAAAATCTAGCTCCAAAACTCTACTCAAGCTCTTCACGTACATATCTAAACGTTGCGTCATGTAATAACAACGACGATCCCTTATCTGTCTGTTCATGTTCAAATCCATCACGGAGATTAACAAACCATCTTTAGTGCGCGATAACCCAGGGCATCTGACACCATCCGGAGCAGAGAAATAACTGGAACCATAGAATAAGCCCAAGTCTTTATGCGCAGGCTTACCATCAGCCGATGTGAATTCGTTCGGGAACTCCTCATAACCAACTCTGTTGATAGCGGCTGTGAAATAGCAGTTTGTGATAGCAGCATTCCGTGCCTCAATGTTCCACATATATTCACTGCCAGCCTCCGCAGCGATCGTGGCTGAAGGGTTGAAAACTATTTCAGCGCCGTTCTGCCCGAACATCATCCAGTTCAACACATGGTGACGCCCAAAACAAATGTTAACTGCAATTTTTCCATACCTCGTTGCAAAGACTGGATGCCCGGTGTTGCCTTCCATATAGTAATTAGATTCGTTGAAGTCGCCCACTCGAGGAATGTGGTTCTTGCGGTGTTTACCGATCACGTTGCCGGTGTCACTAATTATAACTGCTGTGTTCCACAATATATCTGCATGTTTCTCATCCCTCTCCAGAATAGAAGATACGATGACCATAGCGTATTTAATAGCCAATTCACGAAGAAAACGTGTAGTCGGACCATCTTCAGCAGATTCAGCAAATTCACACCAGGGTTGTTTCTCTCGCGTGCAAAAAGCGAATGGCATATTCCATAGCTCTTGGAAACAAATGATGTTGACGCCCTCTTGGCCGGCTACATCAATGATTTTCTTGACTTTCGTGAAAATAGCGTTTTTTTGTTCATTAATTGGCCGATCAGTTGGAGCAGCAATGGAATGTTGGATCACACCCACCTTGACTATCCTAGGCGGTCTAGTATGTTCTTTCTTCGCAGGAAAGGCATACGCAGCAATTTCAAAGTTATTGTCCTTCGCAGCAGCAATCGAAGACTCTTTCAATTGGATTTCATGATGATTCTTGCGTCCATAGTATATTCTGTTGAATTCGTCCAAGTCCCGGCCGTTTAAATTATTTTCAATGATTGATTCGAGACTTTTCGTTTCTCCGTCCATGTTGAAAGCCGTGCGTGCTGCTGTATAAGGTTCGATTGACTACATTTTCTCGATCAATCCCGCCTTTAAATAGCTTCAGAGTCTTGTCACCGGTTGTGTAGTGCATTTAATGAGATGACCGTTGTTTATCTACATGGGTGGTTTGACTACAGGCGGTGACCTTAGCCCGCACGAGATATGCTTGATAGTACATTATCCTAAGAACAAAAATATTTGATTAGTCGATACTAAAGACACATTATTAGTTTTACGAGCCGATATGAAACCATTAACCGGAGTTCATGTTGGCTAATGAATGATTTCAATAACACCAGATAAACTTTCTTCCCTAGATAAAATATCTTTATTATTCTAATCATAAGCATACGTTTTTCTCCAGTATAGGTACGGCCAATGCATATTTTAAGTTAGCTTATTTTGTAATAGGGATTACAAACAAATAAAAGTTGTCAACCTAATGAATACTCTTACTTATTTATATAAATTAAATATGGTTAAATTCAAATAAAAATTTAATCAAATACTATAATTTAAAGAAGTTAAATCAAATGTTAGTTTATATCAACTAGAGGGCCAATAAAATAATATCTACCACTTTCAAATATTCCATTTACATGTTGTAATGAAGTTCACACACTATAAATTTAATTTTAATATTATTACCGTATCAAGATCAATAAATTAGAATAGATGCATATGGGCATATTTGTATGCAGGCTTAATAATCACATAAATTAGTTATTCTATACCATAGTAATTATATTGAATGCAGCCTACGTGACTAGGTTAGAACACCTAGGTATTTTTAGCTTATTGCAATTATAACACATTCGCACCGCGATCGAGTCCAACTTAATAGTCTATACATCAAGCCCCAACCGGTATAGTTAAATATATACCCACTAAGTTCAATTATTTGCGGCGCACACACTTACGTAATGTTTACTTATCTACAAAGCTACACTTGATCGTGTATTCAAATAAAATGGAGCGATCTTTCGACGATATCATCAAGAATAATTTGAGTGAAGACGAATTGAAAGAATTTAATAGGATACATTACGGAAGGAGCGAGCACTGTGAGTTAAAATTAAAAGATTCTACTAAGAATGTTGGTGTGAAGAACAATTTTGCTATCGCCGGGTTTTCATTCGTCGCCTCACGGGAACAACTTAGAGAGCCAAGAGTTTTGAGGTTAGGTTTAATACAACATTCTATTGTTTTACCAACTGATAAGCCCATAAATGAACAAAGGCAAGCAATTTTCGATAAAGTTGAGAAAATAATAGAAGTTGCTGTTTCAGAAGGGGTAAAAATTGTATGTTTACAAGAATCATGGCCGATGCCGTTCTTTTTGTGCACCAAAGAAAAAGAAAAATGGGCCAAGTTTGCAGAATCGCCTGTTGGCAGATTGGCTAAAAAATACGAAATAGTTATCATATCGCCCATATTGGAAAATGAAAATGGTGTTTGGTGGAATACAGCAGTTGTTATCAACGAAAAGGGTAATTATATTGGGAAACATAGAAAAAATCATCTACCGAGCGTCGGAAGCTTCAGCGAGATATCATATTATGAGCCTGGCAACACCAATCATGCAGTTTTTGAAACAAAGTATGGTAAAATTGCCATAAATATTTGTTACGGACGACATCATGCATTAAACTGGCTAATGTTCGCACTCAACGGAGCAGAGATAGTTTTCAATCCTTCAGCAACTATTTCTGCATTTGGTGAATCGTTTTGGGGTATTGAGGCCCGGAATGCCGCTATCGCTAATAGCTACTTTACATGCAGCATCAACAGGGTTGGCACTGAAGAGTTTAGTGTTGGGCAAGAAAAAATAACAAGAACTTATTATGGCTCTAGTTACGTGACTGCTCCTAATGGTTGTAGGACACCAAGTTTGCCAAAAAATCGAGACGGTTTGCTCATAGCAGAAGTGGACTTAAATCAATGCAGACAAGTGAGGGATCAATGGGGATTTAATATGACTTCCCGATTAGATATGTATGCTGATAGTCTTCTAAAAGTGGTACAAAAGTAATATATATACTCTTCTGATTTTATAATTTTATAATGATATTTTTAGTGATTTAGTGAATACAAATCATTTAAACATAAAAACTATTCTAAATATCAATATGTTAAATAAAGAATATTCATTGCTTAATTTTTTTTATTGATTATACAAGTTGTATTTAGACATAACTCTATATTTTATGGCAGACTGAATTCTTGTTCAACTGAAAAATCGTTCAAAAGTTAATCGAAATAGTTTTACTCCATTTCGAAATTAATTTTTTTAAAAGTCAGCAATAACAAACCCCCTTCATAGTCTTTACACTAATTGAATTCGTAGGTATATGCATTTTCCTGATACATAATTTACATTTTCCTCGTACATTTAATAATGGGATATCAGTCTTAATACATTATCGAACAGAATCACAATTCTCTGTAGTTTATGTTGCATGCTGAATTTATAAGTAGAGCCGTTATCGACTTAGCAGATTGATACTTACATATACGCCGTATGCATTACTAGCCACGCCTCGCGATTTCACCCGCGTATTTTACTTTTGATCCCATATGAATTCCGGGATTAGAAGTAGCCTATATACGTCATTCTGGATCCTTTTATGAAAATCAAGTGTTATCACAATCAATTCAGTATTTTTTGTGCGACAAGTAACAAACACACATACATACACCCTCACTTTCGCATTTATAATATTACTAGGATAGATAGATGTTTTCATGTACAGGAAGAAAAGTCACCCGCACTTTTGAAATCTTTGATGTCAAACTCCGCGTACGTGCGAGCCGAGCATTTTATATGCATGAATTGGGACTAGGAATTATTTAACCTAAGTTTATATTACGAAATACCTACTTTTTATATAATGATTCTTATTTCATTCAACAGATTTATTTAATATTTTTTATGTATGGCGACAAGAAAATTTATTGAACTATTTTTATCTGTACAAAATAACAAGCAGTGTCCATGTATAATCTGTAATTTCACCGATGATATGTCATTTTTCGTTTTTGTAAATCATACAATTTGATTCGTTTGAAATAGCAAGAGTTAAATAGTTAAAAGTTATTACGGGATAAATCAAGCTTAAAATGGTAAATATAAGCCAATTAAATATAACATTGTGTTAACAGAGTCAAATCGGCGTATTTGTGGCCGGTTTTGGTTATGAATTTGTTATATCCCTCATTGATGCTATTACAAAAAATTAAATAATATACTTAATAAACAATTGTTCCTCTTTCAGTCGATTTTAGCATACAATGGAGGTGCTGTGGTGGCCATGAAAGGCCAGGACTGTGTGGCCATTGCTACCGACAAACGCTATGGTATCCAGGCACAAACAGTATCAACCAACTTCCCAAAAGTATTCCAAATGGGCCCCACACTATACGTCGGTCTACCCGGCCTTGCTACTGATACACAGACTGTATTCCAGAGATTGAAATTCAGGTAATGTTACTAACCATAATTGTCTTGTTTATGCTAACTATTACTACTTAATAATTTTAAAGGCCTAACATTTGCACAGTCATCTTTTCCAATAGTGTAGTCTTGTATTTACCAGCATTAATAGATGCCATCAAGGACCTTCATTCCTAACTTGTCCATATTTCCCTTTACTAATTCTATTCTCTGTGCTTGTGGCATTTGAAATGTTCATGGGCCGTGATATTTGCTTAACATTTAACTGCATGCTCAGCCTGCCTCCCCAAATAAAATATAATAATTAAACATGCTTTGTCGGCATACATTATATACATATTAAGTATTGAAGCCTCTGTCTCTCAAACTAGGAAATCCTGTATGTCAGGAATTTGCATCCCATTTTGTGTGCCATAAGCATATAACAGAATATAAAGAAGTCTTATATACCTTTTCAATTACAGAATGAACTTATATGAGCTAAAAGAGAACAGAATGATGAAGCCCAAGACCTTCTCCGCCATGCTATCAAACTTGTTGTATGAGAAGCGCTTCGGACCCTACTTCATTGAGCCTGTGATTGCTGGTCTGGACCCGTACACAAATGAGCCGTATGTCTGCAATATGGATCTGGTGAGAATATTTTTATTGAATAAAATTTGGGGAAGTCCTTTCATTATTTATTGATAAAATTTCAATCTCATTTGCATTTATTCCGACAAAAAATATGATGTTAAACCTAGTTTACCTAATGTCAAACTTTTGTCAAACTTTTTAACAATTGGCAGAATCCGTCACCTATATGACAGGGAGTTGCCATTTATGAAAAGAAGATGAAAAACTTGCATGATTCACTAAAAATATCGAAACTTTCATATTTGTAACTGTGAAGCGGTAGAAATAGTATTTGAATATTGAATAGAGTAAGAAGTCAATAGCTTATATTGACAAAAATTCTATTTTCAAGTAATTTTGCAATGTTTTCACAGATTGGTTGTCCGAATGAACCAGAAGATTTTGTTGTGTCTGGCACATGTTCAGAACAGTTGTATGGTATGTGTGAAGCTCTGTGGGAACCCAACCTCAAGCCTGATGAGCTGTTTGAAACTATCTCACAGGTATGCATTTATTTGTTAATAGCAACCCAGCTATTTTATGCATCTTACATACAGGGTGTAGCATAAAGAGTGGATAATAATCTAAATAATAACCACATCCAAATCACACGTGAGATGTATTTGGACAGTTTTTTGTCAGTAGGCAAATTATGGTAATCATTACTTTATAACCAATTTTCTTTCAGGCGCTAGTAAACGCGGCGGACCGAGATGCGATCTCAGGTTGGGGAGCTGTGGTCTACATCATTGAGAAGGACAAGATCACCGAGAAGCATGTCAAGACGAGGATGGATTAGTTTTATGGGGCAATCTTTATTAATAAAATTTAAAAGCTATTTCATTCTTTAATTTTTATAACAGCTTACCTGCTTTATTTTTATGTTTTATCGCTATTGTTTTTGCTATGTTACCATTAGATGTCTTGTCATGTTTTTTCAAAAAAACCTGATAACTTTCTGTATAGTAAGAAATTTTAAAATTGGTCCAGTTGCCTTGAAAAAAAAATGTTTTCATAATAATGATATATACTATAGAGAATATAAAGTTAAAAGGATTAAAAATAAAACACATATTGCAGAAACCTTATAAACCGAATGTTTAAAAAATTATAATTTTAATTTTCATACATTGTCTTTACAAGAGATGGAGACTAGAGGAATAACATTACAATTGTGTCGTTTATACACGAAAGCTATAAAAACCGCCATTACCATCCAGTGTCTGTTCACTTTTAAAAAAATTAAAATTCTACTTGAATATCCAATCAGATGTTGATATTTGCTCACACAAGAAGACCTATGCCCATTTAAATAATCCAGAAGAAAATATAATTTACTGCCCAGTCATTACAAAGAAAAAAAAAATTTACCTTTGAGAACAGACACCACTAACCATCCCAACAACTCAGTGCTATTAAAAAGCAATATTTTTTATTTAATTTAATTTGTACGGTACATAACCCAAAAAAACATATTGCTCGGAAAAATCGTACGATGGCAACAAACGATCGATTCATCAACTTATTCGGAAAAACAATAATCGTCTTGTTAGATTGATTACTTATACCTTCACAAATGAGTTACATTTATCTTGTGTTATGTATGTATTCAAATTAGATTGGTTATATGTCTAGCGAATAATAGCGAGAAATATGATTTGATTACGCTCTTTCCTTTAATGTCTTAAGTTAAACCATAAACAATATAATTCGATAGACAAAGGAACACAAATGAATATAGCAATCATAGTCTGTCTAGAATTTGGCGACTCCGAAAATCTTTATTGCTTTCTTTCAATTCGAGACTAGACTCTAGAATCAAGACACTGTTTCGTATAGGTATTATTTGATAGCATTTGTATACTACATATACAGATAGAAAATCCGATTAATGTGGTTTCTTTCGATGTTTTCCATTGTGCATTTTTATTTCATCCTGTACATGTAGCAATATTTGGAAAATTAACTTATGCAATTTTAGTTTCTAAGGAAATTAAACCCTAAAATTAAAAAAAAACACCTATCACAAAAGCTTTGAGATGTGCATAATATATAGGTCTCAGTAAAATAATAACAATATTCTTTGTATCCAGTCTATATTCCAAAATACTCTTACAAATTTATAGGCATTATTATTTATCAATTGGAATTTATTGTAACTTGACAATGTTGTTTAATATTAATATACTTAAAATCTTAATAGATTGGATAAGCAATATGAATTCACTCAAATGTTGAATTTTTAATATAGATAATTTTTGGTACAATAATTTTGGAAATAAATAACACGATGAATTCAAGACTTAAGATAAAATACTAACATCAATACATATCGAAAATAAGGGAATAACAAAAAATCTTAAATTAATACTTCACGAATCGCTTCCATAAACACTTTACATGACATTTCGGATAATCACACAGACTATAACAATCCAAGTCTTAATTTCATAATATTAGAATAATAAATAACAAAATCTTACATTAATTTAGAATAACTACACTAGACAAGAACTAAGCTATTAATATTGGCAAAGTTACAATTTATAGCGCATTATATTGACCGTAAACATACATGTTAATTTACACCCAATACAATATCTTCAAAACAGTCATCTACTGACAAATAGTACCACGGAAATAAGTCGTAAACACACGGTCATCAATTTATGGAATTTATTAATGTTAATTTTATTGAAATAAACGTAAACGTCGGATAAAAACAATATATGCGAAAAATTATTAAGTTGTAATAGTATTGTTGGCGCAATTTCACCTCTATTCTCTGTACTTAAATTCAACTCATTTCCGTGACACCGTATATAATTTCGACTCCTCAATTTAGCCAATAACACGAAATTTTAAAGATATTCAACAATAATTATAAATTTTTCTCAGCACTAATCTACCCGATAGCGGAACTTTATAAAAGCTAGTAACGAGTTAGGAGAATATTGCAAACGTGCCATATAAGATCAGTTCAAGTGTTAAGAAATTGTATACAAAGAGAAAACAAGGGCTTTCTTCGCGTTTATGACTTCCAACTTTTTCCCGCTGAATTATGACATTAGAATGCCATAGACTTGCAAAACTGTTTGTGTCATAGACAACTTGTATCGATAATTTTATGGGGACTTTTTCGGGAGTTAAAGGCATAATTTAATATATTTGCTGTTTAAATTGGTCCAATTTGTATTATCCCATTATTAATTATTTTCTTTTACTTTATTATTTAAAAAACTGACATATTAATGAAATCAATTACAGATGTTTACCGCTTCAAAGATTCAGCATTAAGATGCATATTTTTGCACTATTACTTTCTCATAGCGGTAATCTGCAATTGAATTACAACAATGAGCCATAGTACAGGTATTAAATAACGCTTTATTACCAGCTTTTGTGAAATAACCCCAACATTTGATCAGTTTTTTTATTCAAAATCTGCGCTATTTGTTATGGCACTTATTTTAACCTGTTACTCTCATGTGTCTTATAAGTAATATTTCGTCCGAATAATGGGGACAGGATTATCACTGCTTCATATTGAACTGCATATAATACTACTCGAGACACATATACCATAATATGTGACAATTTTATGCATATTTAAATTACTCTTTATCAAAAATGTTGCACAAGCATTTTATATGGATTCAAGTCAAATATGTGCATTATTAAAAAAAAAATTGGTTTTCCGGAAATTATTAGTTCGTTTTCTTTGTTTCGTCCTTAAATATAAATTCAGATAAGAATTAAGGAATTTTAAAATTCATTACTATTATATCCAAGTATCTCTGACTAGGATATAATTATAATTTAAAAAATAATTTTTTCTATGAAACAAAGATAGTATGAAAAACAAAGATAGTATTGTTAATTTGCCGACATACCACATTACTTTGCACTTTTTAACAATACCTACTTAAAAACACATAAAATTGTCACTTTCAATGCCTTGGGTACCACTAGCAAACAGTACCATACTAAGCGCCATTTCATTATTCTTTAATAACACATGCTACTTCAACATTTGACCACATCTAGCTTTTAATAAAAGCTATAAGCCATATATAAACATTCTTTACAACTCACATAATGCCTCAAATTCCCACAAAGAATATTGACATATCCGAAACAAGTATACAAGAAGACCTTTACTAGAACGGTGTAATACCTCTTTTAGTGCGCACGCGGGTAATAAAATTATTAACCTACATCACCCTGTTAATTCCTTTATCAATCCCTCGAATTGTGAACTTAATTTTACACTAGCGGAAACTAAAACTTTACATTTCTATAAATTTAAAGTAACCTCTAACAAATAGCTTGAAATTAAATATATACAATTTAAACAGGTGCATTTAAAAGCATTGTTACAAAAAAAAACACTTTAAGCCAAATAAATTGCTCTTTGTATGGCTCTGTTAGGGTATATTTTTAGAAAAGTATGCATGAGATAGACAAATTATTTACTGTATAAATTTGTATAAATTTGTATAAATTTTTTATTTTAATTAAAACAGTGTTTTAGTCAAACATTGAATCGTCATAAAATAAAAGTCCTGTTTTTTTCTTTGTTTGAGAAAATATAAAATGCAGAAACTTAAGCCCCTTACAATGCTATTTAAATGGACCTATATAGAAGAATCTATGCTATTTTATAAAAAGAAAATATTTAATACAAAATTAAAATATACACAATACAACAAATAAGGACCGTCAACATAATATTACTTCAATGGCCACAGAATTTAACCTTTACAGATGTTACTATCTCATTTGACTGTTCTCAGGAGTTGTGTGGTATTTAATTTTTTTTATTAGTCTGTACATATTTTTGTCATAAATATGTGATTTAACCTTTTGAGTTCAGATTCTGCGCTAAAGTAAGTAGACAGACAGTTAGAAATATTACAACTAATAACCAATCATTAATTATACTGTCTCTAAATATGAAAATATGTAACACAATTTTAGGCCTGTTTATATTTCCTTGCTTTTAATAAATAAAATATATTGAACCTAGGTTTTTGAAAATAAAAGTATTAATTTGATTTGAAAGTACTTAATGATACCAAAACCTTATACATATATTCAATAACAATGTAACTACAGAATTATAAATTTGAAAAAAGAGATGACAAACCTTTTCACACAACACAACCCCGTCAAACACAACACAGTCCACACTAAAAGAGGCACTTTCACTATCACTACACTTAGTTGCCCTCGATCGCCTTGGCCACAAACTCGATGAACCTCTTGCCGTATTGTTCCGGGTCACACGTGGATATGCCGTCCACGTTGCTGCCGTATTTCACGGTTTTCGCCGCTTTTGCCGCCTGAAAAATTATGTTTTTTTTTGTATGTTAGAGCAGGCAAGTGGAGCATGTGGTTCAACTGATGTTACGTGACCGGCCACAGCCTAGCATTTCATTCAACCTTTCATCTGGCACTAGTTTTTTAAGGTAGCCAGCCGCGCTTAGCCCAAAAACGCCCACTCTTCTTAATTTTTTTTGAAATAAACTCAAGAAGAAATTACTCGTGAGCAATAGCAACGCCTTTTGTTTTTAGCATTTTGTACAATAAAACACTAAAAGAGTCAAAAAAAGAATGGGTATTTTTATAAATACCAAGAATCAAATTGATTCTAAATTTCCAATTTTGTAATACAACAAATCAAGTATAATAAAATGGGACAATGATAGCTATTATTCTAAACAAAGTATTTATTGCAAAGTGTTTTCTATAAATATTAGATAATCTAGCTATGTAGGTACCTGTTTTTTAACTCCATAATGGGTGAGAACGTCAATGAGCGCTACAAAATATATCTCTTTCTTTGGAGCTCCTGTAACAAAAAATGACTCAATTAATTTTGATCTAAATACATTTTAAAAATTTATCGAAATACCTGAATGATAAATTCTTCAGACAGACTTAGTATATTTTTTTAATGTAATAACCATATTATTTTTTGTCCGGTTACCATCCACACTAATTTTATAAAGAGGAAAGATTTAATGTTTTGTTTGTTTGTTGTTTGAATTGATCGTTTTTTTTTATGCTACAGCGGGCAAGCGGAGTATGCGGTTCGTCTAATGTTAAGTGATTGATCACAGACCATGAACAGCGACAACATCAACTTGTCGCAAATGCCTGATCAGCCTGAAGGAAGGCGAGGGGATGAGGAGGGGATTAATTATGGGAAAGTGGGAGTAGAACAGGATGGCAGAGAAATATACATACGAATCACAGTGCAATATCGCCGATCTTCCACTGGAAAGTGGGTAATTAACCAGTGCGGGCTTGGCCCAATTTTGCCATGCTTGACTCCTACTATTAAACGCTAGTAAAAAAAATAAATTTAATTAATTAATAAATGAATATTACTCACCCTCCTGGCTGGGTATGGCGTATATATCGAGCTCGGGGATGATGCCTTCATAGCGCAGCGACGACTGGCGCGCGAACCCACGCGGACTGTCCGGCGGCGTGTTGTAGCCCCATCTGTAAATAATATTATTAAATAATCTTTTGTATTTTTTTTCTTAAAATACTATTGTTAGTCTATACTAATATTATAAAGAGGAAAGATTTGTATGTGCTTAATATTAACGTGGTTTTGAAGCCCTTTTGCGTGGGCTTCTGGTGCTTTCCTCATTGAGTCGATGACGATGAATAAATCATTTTTGAGTGCAAATCCTAATTTAACTTAGCTACTTTTACTTTTTACTTTAAGCTAAGCTGTTAAAATGAAAAATGAAAATGCTCAAAGGTTGTTATCACTGTCAGAGTCGTTCTTGCAGTCTGACACGCCTGAGTCATTCTCGGGGGCTCTATGTCACACACGCAGGCCCGCCGCTAACTGTTTGATCGCCCGCGTGCAATACCCAATATGCTAACATTTGTTTATTTATTTATTTAGGTACTCCATCAACATAAAAACATATTGATCGTAACAATTAAGCCTTAAAAATAATATAGTTCTTGTTTGAACGTCTCTAATGGTATACATGGCATTCTATGAACAAAAGTGATAAACGTAACATGATGATAATGGAGAATGTTACTAGGTATGCCAAATAGGTTGAAAGTTTGTTACAGTATAGCTTGTACCTATACAAATACACTGTTTTTTGTTGCAGTCAAAAATACCAAGTAGTTTTCATTTTATAAGCTTTTAAACTTTCGAGTTCCGCTAAAGTCACGTGACCGCTTGTGACGTCACAAAACAGACGCCGCGCGGGCCGCGCTACTTCGCACCAACTATAATACGTGTGGGAAGCGCTATAGCGAGCGCATGAGCTGTCTGTTTTATGACGTCACACCGCCGCAAGCGCCGCGTCGGGCGGTTACGATTTGTTTTGCTTATAAATCAAAAACTAATTGACGTAACAAAATATTTTTTTCAACAGTATTATTTAGTTAAAAAAACAATATGAAAAGCTAAAAATCAAAATTTGTTAACATTCTTCATTCCGAGCGGGGTCGGCATTTTCAAGTCTACAAAAAATCAAGATGGCGGCCGCCTACTTACGGCGGGCCCGCAAACACGTCACACACTCCCCGGTCATGGCGCTCGTCGGTGTCACTGTTGGTGTTGGAGTCTCTATTTCACATATAACACACTCACCGGTCATGACGCGTGTCGGTATCGCTATCAGTGTCCGAGTCATTCTCAGAGTCCCGCTCGGCGTCCCGCTGCCGCGCCGCCTCGGCCTCCGCCTCGCCGCGCCCGCACTCGTGCACGCCCAGCAGGAGCGAGTAGTCCATCAGGTGCAGCTTGGTGAGGAACTGAAATTATAATAAAATAATCAATATTGCTGGACATTTAACACAATTTCATCTAGTCCTAAACTGAACAAAGCTTGTACTATGGAAACTAGATGATTGAAATCAAAATTAATCAATACTGACATTCAACTCTTTGCTTGATTAAGTTATTGCTTTTCAACATAATATATCCCTAAATCTACCCTCATTACCATATAACACAGAAGTAAACTTCTCTCAATAATAGATATAAACAAAAACTTTTTTTGTTTAGCTTATTTAGCAGTCAGTGTGTCAAGGACTTTTTCCGTAGCAGCACCACCAATATCAATCCTGACTCCTTGCTTGATGGAGTTATTGCCTTTCAACATATATACCTAAACACTGCATCCAATGCCAAATTCTACAGAAGTAAACCTATGTTCAATAATTATAAAAAAATCCTCAATACTCATTGGCAAAATTACCAATATCAATTCTGACTCACTGCTTAATAAAGTCATGTAAATAACCATATGTGACAAAATTCTACCTGATTTGCAATTAAATTATTTTACCTCAACATCAGCAGTCAGGGTCTCCAAGAGCTTCTCCTTGGCAGCATCACCGATATCAATCCTGACTCCTTGCTTGATGAAGTCATTGCCCTTCAACATATATAACTAAATCCTGCCCCCAATACCAAATTCCTCATAAGCAAACCTACTCACATTTCGAAAAATGCATTTAAGGATGTGTTTTTTTTATTTTAATTTAAGCTTGATGTCCTAACTCATTTCCGAGATAAACGGTCTTGACAGACAGATAGACGACGAAGTGATCCTATAAGGGTTCCAATTTTGTCCTTTGTAGGTTCAGAATCCTAAAAAGCATATTTACCTCAACATCAGCAGTCAAGGTCTCCAGGAGCTTCTCCTTGGCAGCATCACCGATATCAATCCTGACTCCTTGCTTGATGAAGTCGTTGTCTTTGAGCGTGGGCAATTCTTTCTCTAACTCCTTCTCGGACGCCTCGCGGTCCACTGTTGAGCCTTTCAGATCGTATTTCCTGAAAATTTTTGTTAAGTGTTTAATTTTTCCTGACTGCTTTGCTACTAACTGTGTTAAGTATGCAAGGGACGGGTCAAGTGCAAACTACAAAGGTTCGAATCGTACTGACTTTAATCAACGGTTAACCGC
>LQNK01000189.1:0-14140 GCA_001586405.1 Phoebis sennae | reverse complement strand
CCTGATCGGATGTCATTAATTTTTTAATTTTACAAAATGCTAAGTCGTGAACCTCATTCCATGACCACTTACAGCCTTTTTTTAATAACTCGTACAGAGGGCTAAGAACGGAAGAAGCGTTCGGCACAAAATTCCTATAATAATTAACTAACCCTAAAAATGACTGCAACTCATTAACACTTTTCGGAACTGGGGCCTCGACCATGGCTTTAACCTTTTCCGGTTCTTTCCTTAAACCCTCCTTAGAAATAACATATCCTAAATAACGGACTTCCTTTTGGAAGAAATGACATTTATCTTTTTTTAATGTTAACCCCGCATCTTGTAACCGATTTAGGACAATATTCAACCTTTCCAGGTGTTCTTCCCTATTCACACCTGTTATCAAAATATCGTCCAACAAGCAGAGCACCCCATCAATACCGGACAGCATTAATTCCATCGCCCGCTGAAAAATTGATGGGGCGCTAGCTAACCCAAACACTAAGCGCGTAAATTGGTATAACCCACGGCTTGTATTTATACTCGTAAGGTTTTTACAACTATCATCTAATAAAAATTGATTATAGGCCATGGACAAATCGAGTTTACTAAATTCTTGCCCCCCATGGAGGCGAGAAAACAGTTCACTAGTAGTCGGAAGTGGATATTTTTCTATGTGTAACTGCTTATTTATAGTTCCCGAATAATCCGCACACAATCTGACAGATCCGTCGCGTTTCAATACCGGCACTATGGGGGAAGCATACTCCGAGCACTCGATCGGTTCTAAAATACCTAATCCCACTAGTCTGTCGATCTCTCTGTCGACCTTATTACGTAATGCAAATGCTACAGGACGCGCCTTACAAAAAATCGGTTTAGCGTCATCTTTTAATAACAATTTTATTTTATATTTATTAAAGGTACCGATCTTATCCGAGAAAAGATCGACATATTGTTGCTGAATCTTTTTTATAAATGAATCTGTATCACCACAGTAGTTAACGGGAACTAACTGTAATTTGAATGTTGAAATAAAATCCCTACCTAGTAGCGGTGGGCCCCCGTCTCTAACTACAAAAAACATAATTGGGTGTACTTGATTTGTGTAATGTACCGGTAATTGAAAGGTACCTAAACAAAAAATTTTCTTACCGTTATACGACATCAGCTGTTTATTGGTACTTGATAATGGCACGTCATAAAAATGAGTTTTATAAAATATTTCCGACACTACCGTAACCGTAGACCCGCTGTCTATTTGAAACTTATACGGTATGTTTCTAATTAGAACCGTTTCTACCATCGGCTGTCCCTTGAAAGAACGGATAAAAAAAAGCTTACCGTCGTCAGATGACGCATCCTCACCCTTGTCACCATCGCCCGACACCACGTAGTGCACTTTTGTGCACATTTTACGCAAATGACCTTTTACGTGACACTTTTTACAAATATAATTTGCAAATCTACATTCGGACGACTTGTGATTCGTAAACCCGCAAACACTGCACTTCACTTTCCCTACACTACCACTCTTTTTACCACTGGATATCTTGAAAAGTTCATCGGGACCGGCAACTACGGCGGGTGCCTCGCGCGCCGCCGCCATTGCGGAGCGCGCGCGGCTCAGGTTCTCCGCTAGCTCCACGACCTTGGCCAGCGTAAGGTCAGCGGGATCTTTCGAGTACAACTCCTCTTTCTCGCGCCCAGGCTGCATACCCATGATGAATTTATCACGGAGCGCTTCCTCAACATTGAGAAAGCCGCATTTCGCTGTTAACCCACGCAGTCTAGCCGCAAACTGCGAATACGATTCAGCCGCCATTTGTGTAGCTGAATAGAAGTTATGGCGGTCGCCGAATCCAATACTTTTTGGAGTAAAATGCGTATCTAGCATAATCAGCAACTCTTCATACGGCACATTTTCAATGTCCTTGGGTAACGCGACATCAACCGCTAACTTATAGGTTTCTTCGCTGAGCGCACTGAGTAGAATCGCCTTCCTTTTTTTTCCCGCCCCATCCGATTGTTCATTTATATCGTTCGCAATAAAATATTGTCTTATGCGACCTTTATAGGCCTTCCAAGTATGGAGGTTATGGTCAAACGTAGTTAATATACCGAATTGCGAATTACGAGCCATTTTTACTAGCTAACACGCGGGTACTCGTCGCCACTGTTACGTATGCGAGGGACGGGTCAAGTGCAAACTACAAAGGTTCGAATCGTACTGCCTTTAATCAACGGTTAACCGCGTGGACGCAGCCACGCACAGATACACAATAACTTATAATAGAATATAAATCCGGTATTTTCTAAATCAACTTAAGTAAAATGATTTAACTTTCGTTTGCAACAAAAATAGTCCAGTAAGCTGTTTCAGTTCTCTGTAATTCTTCGAGGAACCAATAACGTTGCGATTATTTAGGGTTGCCACATTTATAAAATGAATAATAATAATCATAATAACCTAACTCTTAACTCCTAACTCAGTCGCCCTAGGCTCCGGCTGTTTGGCCTCTTAGCCGGAGTTAAATTTTAAATACCGCTGCAAGGCGAGATACTTAGCATCATAATAATACATCTTCTGGACATTTCTTTATAGTATATAGATTCTCCATGGGTTGGATCATGGATGTTAAAGTTGTTCCATTGATCAATTCTAATTTAGGTGCAAATAGGTGATCCCCTTTTTGCACTGACACACCGGGACATTGTCACAAGTACAATGGGTATGAAAAATTTGCTTAAATATTATACTTACTTACTCCTTTGGCGCAGGGACCCAAAGTGAGTCTTGGCCTCCGACACAAGAGCCCTCCATTCTTCTCTGTTCTGTGCTGCCACTTGCCAGTTGCAGCACTTTAGTTCTCGTAGATTCCGCTATCGCTTCCGCTACCTTGTCGCTCCAGCGATACTTAGGTCGCCCGACTGGACGACGTCCCGTTGGTCGACCCAGGTATGCCCTCTTTACGCCTTGATCATCCCCCATCCGTTCTATGTGACCGAGCCACCTGAAACGATGTGCTTTGCTTAAATATTATGATGAATTTAATTGGAAATTTAAAAAAATGATATGACTTTGATGCATTCCATTTCTGTAAGCTATGCTTAAGTAGGTACTTCGTTTGAAAAATACAATTAAATAAGGTTTGTCACAACATCGAGTTTAACTGTTTGCTATTAATTTCCCTTTGGTATATTTTTTCAGTTATTACAAGTAAACTTAACCTATTTATTTATTTACTTGTAATAAGTGAAAAAATTTATACCAAAAGAAATTAATAGCAAACAGGTAAACTCGATATAGCTTTTTACTTGCTTCAATATTTCTTCATTGATTTACACAAAACAGTTATTTGAAGAAAAATACATTTCTTACTTTCAGTTCCACTTTTAATTTTTATGACACTATATGCCATTAAAAAGTTACATTCGGGGTTGCCTTTCTTAGCAGACGCAATTTTATGTTTTATATATAAAAGGGTTAGTGTTAAAATTGCATCCTCTGAGAAATGCGCGCTTAGCCTAAAAATGTAACATTACAATGGACTACTAACAATGTTCTTAATGTTTGAGTTCGCACAGCCCTAACACACAGGTACGGATTTCTTTCAAGTCAATTTCCTTCAAGTTTTAAGACGGAATCGGTTTAATGATTTGTGAGATTCTTGAATAATCCAAAGTTTATAAACGAAAAATTTTTAAATTTTCTTTAAAAATGGCCGCTGTAATGCGCCCTTTTCAGTCGTATTCTCGAAAAAGAAAACACATAAAAAAAGGAGAAAAATGAAGTTTACCTCACAGCTACAGGGTGATACGTGAAGCGTTATTTTATTTTATTGACTGACTTCTCAAAATAATGAGGAGGCTATCAATTCGAGAAGTATTATTATTGTTCAATGTATCGATTAGTTGATAATGTTTCCCAAACATTTACACAGTTACATTACTGAAACAGCATTTTATCACTTTACGGATTCAGAGCAACGTCGCCATCTTGAAATCATGAAATTAAGATCTAAGCAAAACGTTTGACGATCCGATTGGCGCAGTGGATGCAGCAATGGTTTTGCGCGCCGGAGGGTGTAGGTTCGATCCCCTCGAGTAGAAAACTAAGTTGTGATGAACATTGTAATTTTATGCTGTCTGGGTGTAAATTTATCTATAATATGTATGTATGTACAAAAAAGTATGTTCAAGTATGTCTATCAGTTATCTAATTTCCATATTAGTTTGGGATTAGATGGCGTTGTGTTAAATGTCCAGGAATATTTATTTATTATTTATTCAAACTAATAAGTCGATATAATAATTAGTACTGATCGTCAAAAAGGAGTATTTAATTTAGGTACAAAAGCTTAATTACGAGATTACAGTAAATCAGGCGCCACTAGTTCATTAAGAGTCACGGATGACTAACGATTGGTCCACGCCTACCGTTTGAACTAATTTAAATAGAGCTCATGCTGATAGATACAAATTTATTGACTCAACTTTTCATTCCTAATATGAAAGTTGATGTTTATTGCGCATGTATTCACATCTCTCTCGCACATTATTGCGTCTATACTCACACTCGTCAGTACGTTGGACAAAACATACTTACTTACTTACTTACTCCTATGGCACTGAAACCCCGAAGTGGGTCTTGGCCTCCGAGACGAGAACTCTCCATCTTGCCCGGTCCTGAGCGGTCTCTTGCCAGTTATTACTGGGCCGAAGCACGCACAGATCCACTTCTACTCTGTCGCGCCAGCGATATTTGATCAGATATGCTCTCTTCAGTCCTCGATCTTCACCCATTCGTTCTACATGCCCGAGCCAACGGAGACGTTGAGCTTTAATTTCTCCAAGTATATTTGGTTCGGCCATAAGATCTTCCAATTCGGCATTTTTTCGGACTCTCCAACTTCCATCCTCTCGTCTGGTGGAACCAAAGATCTTCCTTAGAAGCTTACGTTCGGACAAAATATAACGACATTTATATAACGTAAATAAGCACTACGAATATAATAAAATGACGACCCATAACTTTAATATTACATTCTTGCTATTAATTTTAAAATATAAATTTTTCAATAACATTCTTCTCTTCAGTTTAATTTCTAATTTAATTTGCTTTATCTAAATCTATATAAGAATCGTAATACATATGGACTCGAATAAATAAATTAATGACTTCTGTAAGCTATTGAGTGGTATAATGTTCGTAACAGCGTCATTCAATTACAGTAAATCAGGCGCTACTAGTTCATTAAACGTCACCGGTGCCTAGCGATCGGATAACGCCTACCGTCTAAATTAATTTATTCACCGTTTCATGCCAATAGATACTAATTTGTTTTCTATTCGACGTAAACCCGTATTTTAACTAGTCTCCTACATAGAACACGTATATTTACTTTAATGTTATTACATTTGCTTGCATGTTTACTATAACTTGATAGTAATTGTAATTTAGAAGTTAAATTCAACATGACGTAAATAATGCACCTTTATTCACCTCTATTCCCAAAAGGGGATAAATTTGAAAAGACATATATGAAACCTCAACCTAATTTTAAAATACCTATCACATCATAATACATATTACATAGGTCTATGTCATGAAAAATAATTTCGTCCCCACTTTAATGTAGGGGGGTTCCCCTGAAAGGAGTGTAATCAACACTAAACTACTAAAATGGCACCACTACTCTATCCTACAATTCTCTTTCAACTAATGTAACATTCATGAAAGTCGATTCAATCGCCGAGTTATCGAGTACACACCTCAAATAATCGCCTCAATCTTTAAGTAAATATATGCAGGCGTAGCTATGGATTAAAGCTAGTCTGTGATAAAATGCTTACGTAGGAGAATAATGTAGGTGGTATTGAATAATTTTGTGATTCGATCACGCCACCATTGTATTAGAATCGAAGATTTATTTCTTTGCAGCATAATCTAAATGAATAATTGATCTAAAAAATAATAACCAAAGATGTGATTAATGACGAACATTTCTGTATTACAATCACATTTATTTAATATATATTTGATTAGTAATGTAAGTAGTAGAAAATAATTTAAGTAACTTTGTACCCTTGCCAGTATCTAACCTAAAAAAATAATTTTAAATTTACTTTTTAAACGAATCTTATTTACACTCCAAAAACCTCAAACTAATTTAGTTCAACTAAAAACCTATTACTACGTAATTACATTAGTATTTGTCTAACCTTCCATAACGCTCCGAAAACTACCGGTCCAAGAAAAACGTCAGTTTGTGTTTGTGTAGGGCAAGTCAAACGTTTGGCTTTAAACTTCGCTATTACGACTAACTGATGTTTTATCTGGGGACTATTTAGACAAAGACGCAGTTTAACTCAACTTTATGATATTAAAATTGCTTTAAGTTACGAAAGAGAGGGGTATGGCACGATTGTGCTAAGTTCGCACCGGTGTAATTAATGGTCCCCCCAGCAAAAGATTGTTTTTTATGATTGAGCTGGCAAGCGGAGCATGCAGTTCATATGCCCATGAACATCCACAACAACAAAATCTCGCAGTTGCCTTGCCGGCTTGAAAGAAAGGCAGAGGATAAGGAGATGAAATTGGGAAGAACTGAATGTTTGAATAATAGGATGGGAATACAGGCCACAGTACGAAACACAGTGCAATAATGCTTCACGCCGATCTTCTGCTGGTGGGGTGGTAACCTCAACCCTGAAGCAGAGATATAGACTAGATTGTATTTGGAAAGAATACTTTTATTTAATCCCAAAGTTAGTTAGCGGCATTTTTTCTGCGAATTTTTCGCTCCAATAATAATAACAAAGAAAAAAATTCTTAACACAATCAAAATCAGATATTTAAAAACAATACTCAAACGAAATGCGTACTAAAAGAATAAAAGTTCGTGATCGCATTAAGATTACGAGAATTATATAGAAATTGCGTTGTTAATTAAATTCTTTGTAGTCACAGGTGACTTGTTAGAGTGGAAAAAAGATTTCACAGGTCGTTAGGTATTCAGATCGTTTCAGTGCTCTGCAATACTGCGGGATACACGGGGACTTAATTGGTAAACAATTTTTGGATTGAATTATTAGAAGGTGTAATTTTTAAATGTGCTCTTTTGTTGAGTAAAATTTTATATACGAAATAATGTAGATAGATTTTATTCTTAAAGAAAACGTTACTTAGATTAGCGTTTTTTTTCATGGTTTTCCTAAAAGCCTCATTTGTGCAAATTAAATCGAATCTGATAGATTGGTCTCTAGACTCGAAATTGTGCATAAGTTCTCAAATTCAGAGTTTTTCTTCGAATATAAATTTGCTCCAGTATAAATTGGGCCAAGGTCGTACCGTTTAAGTTATCACCTACCTATAATATTATATCACAATTTTATGTTTACTACATAACAAAGTTTTTAAAGGCCCCTGTGATACTCCTAATATTACGGACATCGATCTTTTGACTTGACTTAAGGTCCTAAGTCCCCTAGGTGGGGCAAAGGGTGTCTACAGTGCTCCGCCATCACGTTCGTTCGAGGGCTACGTTTTTTTTTTTTTTAATAGAGGAAGGGGGCAATCCAGGAGGCAGGCGTGTTGGACCACGTCAACCCTATCGCCTTTGTTTTAGCCGCTATAGGTCGTCGCTAGGAATGTTTAGGACGACCACGTTTTCTCTGTCCTTGAGGGGTCCAGTCTAGGGCTTGCCTCGGAATATCTTATAATATATCTTATAAATATCGATCTTTTAATATAGGTGAATTGTATGCTTGTAGAGATTCTAATTCGACATACACTTTAATGAATTTATTTGAAAATTATAAGCCGTATGTTTCCAAAAACTCGGATTCACTGCTTCGAGACTGATATTGCAACTCTCAGATAACTCGGATGCAGGTTTATGAATTTAATACACTTTTATTATATGACCCCAGTTTACTGTCATTTTATATTTCAAATAACATTTTTATATTTCAAATAATATTTTATGTAAGAATTTGTGAGGGTAGTTGTGATTCGTCTGATATTTTATAGATAGCTATGAGAAGGTTTTCGATTTCGAAATGATTAAGCAATAATAAAAACGTCAATAGGATGGACAACAAGCGAGTTAATAATTTACAGTTTATATTCGAATACATATCAAGCTAAGCTTAGTTTAAAAATTGTTCATTTAAATATATTGCAATTAATTTAAACATCATTTCCTTAACCGGAAAAATATATTCAGTAATTAATAAACCCACAAGAACAATCTATTTGCAGCGAAAGAATATAGAACATAGAAAAATAAAACTGAACGTAAAACACAAGAGCATAGAAAAACTTTAAAAGTATTACAGAATAATTTAGCGCCATTATTCATATTCTATTTTTACCTTATCCTAGCAAGTTTTAATCACTTTTCTCATTCAGACACTAGATTTCTCTACGGGCTCGTGTAAAGAAATAAAAAATCAAGGAAAACATATTTTCCTTGTGAAATGTTGATCGAATAAATATTAGCTGAGAATATTCAGAGGTTCTTTAAAAATAGCTGGGTTGGGAACAAATTTATTTTTATGACTTCAAAAGAATCTCCGCGACCCGTTTATTAATATTGAGGATAAATAAGTACGTATATTTTGATTTAGACTGTGTTTGAGTAATTATGGTCAATGTTGTTAGCGATGCATCAAATGATATTATATAACTATAGATATGTTACTAGAACGCTAATTTTGAGTTTAAAATAGATACATGTCTATCCACAATCCCTTGGTTACGAACGATTGTTGACAGAACTTTACATAGCAATGGTAGCTTCGGTACAACTGAAAACTATAAAATGCCTTCGTGTGTATTTAGATAACGAAACGAACGATTAGGAAAATAAAAATAAAGGATAAAAGATATCATGTCAGAGGTAAAATAGAGACATTTTTAATATTTTCAAATAAATTTATTAAGATTTTAAATGTCATGATTTTAATGTTTATCAACTATGAAGTGATTGTCAAAAGAAGAAGACGGGTCTATTATTATTGTATTGGTTTAATGTGTAGATAAATAAGAGAGACGTTGGCTTAGTGCCTTAGGCTGTGCGGGTTCGAGTAATTATAGTCAATGTTATTAACGATGCATTCTACTAATCCTGCTATTATTACTGTAATGGTTCAATGTGTCGAAAAATAAGAGAGACGTGTGCTTAGTGAAAATTATAATTAAACAGATCGAGGTCTCAGAGTCAAAATGGTCGCGCGATTGTATGTTTGTATGAAAAACATTGTCCGACGATAACTTGAGTATTATTAATCTATTGTAATGTTTTTTTTTTTTTTTTTTTTTTTATGGCAGAGCAAGCAAAGGAGCAAGTGGGTCAGAGCAATAGTCTTTGTTTAATATATTTAAATAAAAACATTGTTATGTAGTAGAGATATGTAGAATAGTGCTACGGGAGCAAAGCTGCGCGGAACAGCTAGTACTTAATAAACGTGCTTTTCATAATGTACATATAATCACCAAAACGCAATTAAAAGTATTTACAAACACAAACCCGAAGTTGGAGTTTGTATACGTCATTTTACATCAAAAGAATCCCCAATTGGTAAAGTTATACAATTTTGTGCGTTATTATTCTATGCGGGACCAAATCGCTTGAGATTTGATTTGTTATTGTTTTACACATTCTTACGTTTCCGGAATTATTTATGTGGTCAAAGATTTGTATTAGACTGAAATATGTGTTTGTCCTTCTGTGTTTGTTTCTATCCTACTTGTTATTGTTGTGACTGTCTTGTTGGTCTACTAGTTGCATGCTATGACTATCGAGAGGTCTTATTTTCGAAGCCCGGGTAGGACAAAAGAAAAATGTTATAAAGATTGAGTCGGGAAGTTGGCGTTGCACGAACCATTATGATCTCCCTGACTTTCACCATTGAGTCTAAGAAAGAGAATGTGTGAATATTGCTAGCTAACAACCTACTTGCCCCAACAAAACCAATCTTATTGATATAAAATGTATTATCCCAATGATTCTTATATGATTTTATAAATCTATACTAATATTATAATGCTTAAGAGCTTGTTTGTTTAAACGCGCTAATCTTAGGAACTACTGGTCCGATTTAAGAAATTGTTTTAGTGTTAGATAGTCCTTTTATCAAGGAAGGCTATAGGTTATATATAACATCCCGATATTCCCACGGGAGCCTAACCCTGGGGCGCAGCTAGTTTAAAATATTTTTTATGATTTCTTTTAATCAGCATACTCTTTATCCCATTAAAGTGATATTAAGCAATTCCATTAAATAAGGCACCTTTACAATACGTGTTTCTGATATTTATTTAAAAATTCTAGTAAAGGATGTAACAGGCATTCCCTTTCACAATAACCGTTCTTTTTTATAGCCTGCACTTTTCACTAGTTATATGCACTTTATTGCACGCGTTATTAGTTTTTATAGTGTTTGCCACGTCTGTTTCGATGTAATCTAGAAATTAGGTTTGACTATAAAAGAAAGAACGGTTTCTAGCAATTTTATTTGGGTTTGTAATTGTTAGGACAATGTTTTAAAGATCAAAATGTCGAGAAGTGTTGTAAATGTTTGTTTCAAAACAGTACAGTAATATAGGCTAATAGTTCAAGAATGGTAAGAGTAGAGGTGTTTACTTGCAATATTTTTCAAAGATTAGGCAAGTAGATATATCAATATACGTATAATTATTATATATTTACCCCGACGGACACGTATGAACTTTGGCAGAGTTAGCTCATAATATAATGTAAATTATGTTGAATTGCGGGTGAACACTAGATAGAAACTACATAAAAGATTGTTACGTATTGCTGTTATAAAACAGTAAGATAGTTAATTTCTTTGCTTATTTGTTTTCATAAAATCAAAACGAGAACGGATCGGCAACATTTAATAAAGCTTTAATAAACAAAGTGTAACAATAAAAGTCACTGAGTAAGAGATATCACGAATGAAAGCGAATTCTTTGCGACCAACTCAGCCGTGAAGAAAAGGAAATTAAAATGGCTGATAAATTCTCGTTTAAGATATTTTTCTACAACATCAGATAGAGTGCCTATTAGTATTTATTTAATATTTTATAAGTTAATCTAGTGTACGTTTTGTGTGGATAAAAAAATTTATAATTGATTTATTACTATAAAAGGATTGTTTTGCATTATTGAAAAAAATAAAATTTCGTATTAAATCTACTATAACTATAAAACGATTGTTTTGCATTATTGGGGAAAATGATAAAATTTGAAGTAGCAAGTCAATTTCTGCTAAATAAGAACCTAATTATATGCAGGCATTCGGGAAATTGGTACCATAATAATATTACCCAAATATTTAATCTCACAGATAAAATAAATAAACTACGCTTATTTTTCGGTTCAAGGTAACATTGTAATTATTAGAAAATTGTTTTGAACGATCTACTAAGCAATAAGCGAAATAAAAGGTGACTTAGTGCTTTATTTCATCTTGTTATTTGGCTTTCGTAATTGGTCCATCATTTGAATGGAATTTGTATTTCACGAGCATTGCTATATAAAAATTCTAGATGCACAATCAACTTCTCAAAAACAACTTCTGAAATAAAGCACAAAATTTAAATTTCAATGGCAGATTCGTAAGTATGAGTACTTTGCAGACTATGAAAAGACAACTTTAAAAAACCACCCATAAGTTTGAATTTTGCAAAACATTTGATAGCATAACTATTAAGTGTTATGTGTGAGCGACAGCTTCGAGCGTTACTTTTGTATGAGACTGTGCATCTAGGGATTTTATATATCAATGTTACGAGGCATATTTCTACTCGCTTAATTAAATGTTCGGCTATGACATTCCATAAGCTCATTTGGATAAATTTGATTTTGAGACTGTTTATTTTTTATAACATTTAATTTTTTATGCCTTAGCAGGTAAGCGGGGCATGCGGTTCACCGGATGTTAAGTAACTGACCGCAGCCCATGAACATCTACGACAAAGTGTCGCAGATGCCTTGCCGGCTTGAAGGAAGGGAATGGAATAAGAAGAGGAATACAAGCCTACAGGCCAATATTTAACAGTAATGTTGCATTTATTTCACCTATACTAAAATTTACACTTGTTAAACTTCCTTAAACATTGTTCAAATATACGGCATTACTAGTATTTTATACAGATATTTTCTTTTAACATTTTTTGTCGTTGTTTATATCGAAATTTGATAACAAATCATCTAAAATTGCTACGGATTTAATTTCTTTGTGGTTTTAAAACCCTGATATTATGTACAAAGCGATTCCACGAACAGGATTTTAAAACATTTCATATATTTTTTTAAAGAGCCTACAATTTTTTTAGACACATTCGGGAAACCTGAATATCGTGAAATTGTGACACGATATATTAATGGATTGAAAAACTAGAGCATATTTTTTGTAAAAATATATTTTTTAAAAACCGTTTTCTATTATTTGAAGATATCCCACAATAAGTCAGGTGTCAGACCACCTCACCGTGTGAGTTCCTTACGGAGATCCGAGAGGCCCGTGACTTCTTAGCACAGAAGTAGGCCACCTTGAGGTTTTAGTCAATAAGAGTCTGACACACTGCCCCTCCGAGGTAGTAGAGGATGCAGGATTTCCTCGCGTTCAAAAAAATAAATAAAATACAAGCTGCGCCTAGTTTGGGTCCTAAATCTGCATCGATTATAACTTTTATTCTGTATATATTAAATTAAATAAATAAATGGTCGGTCTGGCGTAGCACGGTATGACCTGTAAGGAAGTAGGCAGTGGGACTCCTGCATTAGGTACAAGGTAGTATGGGCAGTACAGCTAGCCTTAGTATAGCGTGAAAAATATTTATTGAAACATGTGAATACTGAATGTCGTGAATGAAGTTGTGCAACGAACCCTAGTTTATTTGGTTGAAAGTCCAGCCAAGCCCGCAACCTGCTGAACCGCGAATCGGCACATAGTTCCATCACCTCACACATTTTACATATAATAAATATTCCTGGACATTTAACACAACGCCATCTAGACCCAAATTAAGCAAAGCTTATACTATGGAATCTAGATAACTGATAGACATACTTAAAGATACTTTTTTGTTATTACATACAACTATAGATATTTGAACACCCAGACAGTAGATAATTACAATGTTCATCACATCATAATTTCCTACTCGTGGGGATCGAACCCACACCCTCCACCAATAAAATACATTTCATATAAAATACATTTCATAATTTCAGTCTAGAGGTACTGAAAATTTATTTTAATCTAAAATTAGCGGTTGCGCGCGGCTATTTTCCGAATAATAATGTTATATACCTTATGTTCATCAGGGATAATGTAGAATTCAAATGGAAAGATAATCCCCAGCAGAAGATCGGCGTGAAACAGTATTGCACTGAGTTTCGTAGAGTGAGCGGGGGCCCGGAGGCCTGTATTCCCATCCTGTTCTACTCCTCTCCCAATGAACCATCATTAATTCTCTCCTTATACCTTCCCTTTCCATTAACCAGGCAAGCAATCTGCGACATTTAGATGTTGTAGATGTTCATGGGCTGCGGTCAGTCACTTATCATCAGGTGAACCGCATGCTTCGCTTGCCTGGTAAAATAATATCATCAAATAATAAATAAATAATAGCGTGACCAAAACAAACGAATTCTAAAACATTTTATAATTATATGTGTTAAAGCCCGTAAACATCGACACATGTGGTGAATACTGAATGTCGTGAATGAAGTTGTGCAACGAACCCTAGTTTATTTGGTTGAAAGTCCAGCCAAGCCCGCTACCTGCTGAACCGCGAATCGGCACATAGTTCGATCACCTTACACGTTTTACATATAAAATACATTTAATAATTTACATATAAAACAGATGAATTTAACTCTAGTAAACCATCAAGCAAAAATGAAATTGAAGATACATGTTTTGAACGTAGAAGCCAAATAACTTCTTAACGTGCGTCTTTCACTTATTTTATTTGTTTATTTTTATTTATTAATGAACATATTATTAGTCTCGGACTGGGGACGACGTAATCTCGTCGAGTTCAACCCCCACAAGACACAGGTTTGCGCGTTCACCGCTAAAAAGACCCCATTTGTCGAATCACCTCGGCTTTTGAGTACTTCCCTTAATATAT
>LQNK01001721.1:109083-242321 GCA_001586405.1 Phoebis sennae | reverse complement strand
TCAACTTAAAAGTGTGGATGTTTGCGTGTCAATCACGTCGCAATTACTGATTGGATTTTGATAAAAATTCGTAAAGAATTTAAAGTAAGTAAAGCCTCAGTCAGAAGCTAGTTAAAAATAAAGCTACTGTCAATTGTCCATTAAAATGCGTTTGGCCCGTTAGCTTGGAAATTTGACTGGGCGCTATTGAAAGGGATCGCTGAAGCGTTCAATGGAACTTTTAAATTTTACAAAAATATCCGGATCTACTGAAGTACTTTGATATTACAAACGAATGTGACGCGTGAAATTCTGTGACGAACTCAAAAAACAACCCGATAATGTTGGCAATCACAATTACTAACCTTTATTTGTAAAAAATAAAAATATATTTCATATCTATATTATCTGTATAGACGTTCCTTGAAAAAAGTTCGGTTTCTCAAACGCAAAGGAAAAAAGATTTTGAAAATTTCTGTACTAAATATTCTGTTCCCTTTCTCCCGTTATAGTCTTTATCACCTTTAGAGCCCCTGAGCAGATTTTCATTATTTTGAAAGGTTATTAATTTTTTACTTATTGCATATCCCACCCTTTTTATTCACCTTTGTTTGAAAATTCTTTAAAATTACGGAAATTCTTATATTATTTACTACTAGTCGTATCACGTATCGTATCAGTAACATAATGTTATAAAGCCTTCCTGGATTACTTTATCTAACATTCAATTTGAAATCTAAACAGATTTTAACCATTAGTTCCTGAGATTTTTAAGGTTAGCGCTCAAACAAACGAACTATTCAGTTTTATATTTTAATATAGAATATTAAAATAGATATTTCCTTTCCTTGCAAGCATTATAGAATGTAGTTTATAATATGTTAAACAGCCTACAGAGTTCCTTGCATTAGAATTTTTCCCTACGTCCCTTAATGGTCCGATAAGCAGAAAGTGTAACGAACGAACGGACGCCACTGTCGCGTGGCGGAAATAAAACTGGATGGACTTGGTTTCTCTTTAGTGCTCGAAGAATTGTTGAATTTATGTAGCTTTAATGTTTTAGAAATTTATATGATTTCGAATTATATTTATAAATAGTGTTTTATTTATGGTTTTTATTTATTATATATTGGCACAACTAATAGCGTATAGGCTGAACAATTTCAAATATAAAACAATACATATTTCGTAGCCTACTTGCCAAGGTGTTAAACAGCATTTGTTATTTAAAACGCGCTATGATAATAGAAAGATAGAAAAATTTTAAATTAACAAAAAACTAAGATCAAATATCTTATAAATAAACATTTTTATAAAAATTCTTTTATAAAAGAAAAAGAAAAAGGTCTCATAAGTATACACATGGCAGTATATGCTTTTGTAGCATCGCTATGTTATCAGTGTATAAGTCATAATTATTTGTCTTTTGAGCTATCGACATATTCACATATACTCTTCTCTGAACATCAGAGGCTGCGATCCCGTTAGCATAATGTCACATAGTTTGTAATCTTCCTCGAATAATGGTCTATCTAAGACAAAAGCATGCCGATATTCAGAGATAGGTCAATAATTATAATCTTCTTTTTATGGGTATTTCAATAATATAATGATTTAAATCAATAACGTAAATGTCTTCATAACGTACACCTGTCTCAATTACATATAACGTTTAGAACAAATGAAATACAAACACTTGATAATATTAGCCAGCTAAGTGTCCGTGTCAGAATGTGGGTATGTTTGTTTGCAGCTATTTTGCATATAGATTGTTCCGGCTCTCATGAATTCAAATAAGCTTGAATTACTGCTCGTATCAAATTTCAACTTTTCGTAAGCGAAGTTACCTTTTTGGGAAGGTGACAGTAATAGTTGGTTTGATATTACAAGTAATTTAATTTTGTGGTACATTAAAGTTTATGCAGATAACATTCTATACACTAAGAATGATATCCTCTTAGTTTCTGTCCGCTTCGCTCGCATTGAATTCCGGGTCTTTAGATCATGATGCCTTATCACCGAATCCAGCAATTTACTTTCTTTATACGAAATTTCATCAAGATCAGTTCAGGTTTTGCGGCATGATTAGCCCATATATAACTAAATGTTCAAATTTATAATATTAATATAATATTTTAAAACATCAGTGTTTACCGAGATTTTTTAAATTCAAAACAAATACGGCTGGAAATTATATTTATATAATACAAAGGTGACTATTTATTTCAATCGTTTTCATTTTAATTTTATACATTTTTATTTCCATTTTACTAGCAATTTGCGTTTTAAAATGTCTAAATTAAAAGTTCCAAGAATAATATATTGAATCTAGCGAAAATAATATCTTAAAAACAACTACTAAAATTTTCATCTGAATTCCAACATGTTTCCCTAAATACATTATTATTGCCCCAAATTTCGTAGGATAATGTATCACACAATTTGGCCGGAGTTGGGAAAAGTTGTAAAGTTTTGATTGAAAGTTTACAAGAATTTAATGGGCGTGTAAAGTTCGCATCTCGGGTAAGTTGGAGATGCGACATGATTTTAAAACTAGACTTTCGTGATGGCAGAATAATCTGCATGTTTATACATGGAAAATGAAATGAATGTTTTTAGAAAAATGATGAAATAAACAGACTGATTTATTTTTTTTAATTGTTAAAAATGGAATTAAATAAATAAATAAATATCCCTGGACATTTTACACAACGCTATCTAGTCCCAAACTAAGCAAAGCTTGTACTATGGAAAGGAGATAACTGATAGACATACTTAAACATACTTTTTGTTTTGTAAATACATACATACTATTGATAAATTGACACCCAGACAGTAGAAAATTACGATGTTCGTCACATCATAATTTTCTGCTCGTGGGGATCGAACCCACACCCTCCGGCGCAATAGACCGTTGCTGAACCACTGCACCAATCGAGTCGTCGAATTCTTTTTTTAAATTATAGTTTTAATTTTAACAGGATTGTAATAGTTAGTTACTATTATGACTTTAAAGGGAATAAGTAGGGAAGAAAAGATTAATACTGAGACAGAAGAAATAATACAATTTTAAGGCTATCTACTGTATCACATAATAAAACTATACAGGAGCATAAATCGTATTTACCTTAAACATTCAAAATTTGTGAGGTATAAAATGTAAATCAAACGGCTCGGAATTTCCATTCTGGGTCGCGGCTGGTGTAAATCATTGTAATTCCATTTCACTCAGTTCCTTTTCACGCTGGCACTCATTACTGGAGGACTTGGAGGATTTAATGCGTGTGTGAAGAGCTTGAAGGGGTTTAGAGCGGGCAACGGGTATGAACCATAGGCACAGGTGCCATCACCGCGATCAGTAATATGTCATATACGATTTGTAAAAAATGAAGTAGGTTAATGGAGAAAAATAGCTATGTAGTGAAATTCAAAAACGTAAAAAAAATATTTAAAATAGTTAGGTATAAATTCTAGGTAGGTTTAATCCCTTCTTTGCTAAAACCGATAAATACGAAAGGCATACCTTTCATAAATTATATATCAAATGCGATTAGACACTTCAATTCCAAAAATAAGTGGAGAGGCTACAATAGGAAACGAGACATTAAAATAGGAAAAAGTAATATTTCAACAACAAAATCTTATATTTATGCATTCATTCAAAACATCTTTTAAAAGTTGTCATAAAAAAAAAACATATTTCAATTTTCAACTGTCCTTATAAAACTTCAGATACAATATAGTATTGTCTTTGCGAGCGCTCTGCACATCTTAAACTCTATGGTTACGAGTTCACTAACGATGTGGGGCGAAAAATGATGCGACCGCTTTTCCTACGTGTTCAGTAAGTGAGCGCTGATGTGAATATGCGAATTATTTCTGACGTTATTTATACGATTTGTGTGCGATTCCGCTAATTTCGCTTTTTATTTATTGTATGTAAGTAATAATAGCTCTTCCGATTACGGGCATGTTATCCAATATCGACTGAGACTAGCCAGGTGTATAGGAGATATTATAGTGCACAAGTGTACGGGCGAACACAGGTGCACTTTTTATTTTATGTAAGTAATAATAGCTCACCCGATTACGGGCATGGTGGCCAATCTCAACAGAGACAGCTGCACAGGAGGTATTATAGTGCACAGGTGTACGCGCGAACACAGGTGCACTCTCTATTCGTTTTACTGCCATAACCCGACAGGACGGCAGATCGACACGACCGGAGAATGATCAAGCGCAGGACTGACGGCTTTACGTGCTCTCCGAGGAGGAGGGGGTGTTCCAACACCGCCAACTTCCAGACTTAGGGCTGTTACTGAGATTTCTCAATAACATTTTTTTTGGCCCCACGCGGGATTCTTACCCTAGACCCCTCGATCTGTAGTCAAAGATGTAGACCAACGAGGCAGTCAGTAACTTAAATAGGGAGTTAAAAGTTAAAGCATATGTAGATGTAGGTTATAATTCAGATTATTTAATTTATTAAATTCAGCGCATCATAATAAGCAATAACTATAATGCGCTCAATTTAATTGTAATTTGTGTTAAAATATATTAGAGTTGACTTTTATTGTATCAATTTAAATTTCCCTTACAAAATGTTCATTAAATTTTGTGAATTATTACAAAGATAAATTAGTTGCACTGTATTAGTTTTGCGTAACGAAATATCTAAGTGAAGTAATGCCATGTTATTTGGCCTTCTATTAAACATCAAAATAACATTAATAAACAAAACAAAACAACAATATATTGGAGTTGACTTTTATTGTATCAATTTAAATTTCCCTTACAAAATGTTTATTTAAATTTTATGAATTTATGAATTATTAAAAAGATAAATTAGTTGCACTGTATTAGTTTTTCGTAATGAAATATCTAAGTGAAGTAATACTATGTTATTTGGCCTTCTATTAAACAATAACACATTAATAAACAAAACAACAAATGCCGCAAACAAAATAATTAAAAACCGATTATATGCTATGCTTATACTACGTCAAAATTGTTGCCAAGAGTCGCGTATATTAAATTTTTGTTTGCTGTGCAGCCAAATTTAGTCGCAAATATGTTTCATTTTATCTGAGTATATATTATCCGGAAGTCTGCTTCGTGTAAAGAAATCATATGTTTGTTTAACTTGCCAGATTTGGTTGGAAATATTGTGAAATGTTTATATTTTATTACCACGACGGTTAAGCATAATGTTAGGTTTTTATAGAGAGCCAGGGAGCGATCGATCATGAGAAGGGTATATATATATGAAATATTCCGTTGGTTCCAGGTTAACAATTTCTTCTACTTCACTTTTTGCAAAGCCATAGATAGGAACAGGATCAGCGTGTTCAGAATTTTTAAACAATAATAATTTACTAAAGTTCTTCCATATATTAGGGAACTTTTATGCATAAAGTTGTTAGTTGTTCTCTGTCGTCTGTGTGTTAAAGAGTCATACAAGATTAATTTGATTTAAGACCAATATTTTTTTTGTTTATTAGGTACTGACATAAAATATTACAAAAAAACTAATTCTGAAAAATTGGGAAAACTGTTCACATATTCAAATTTAACGTAACGTCACTAAATTCCTTTCCTATTTTTAAGACATTAAATATGTAAATTTTAAATCTATCACATCCTTTACTTTAATTATTTTAAAAATAAATCAAAATTGCCAAACACTCAAATATAAACAGCCACTAAAAATAGGCAGTTAATCTAATTGAACTCGTGGGGAAAGTTGAAGTTTATTGCCCTGTCTCCACTGAATCGTTTACGCCTGTTCAATTAAACTCAAATTTACTCCTCTCCCCTCCTTGTTTGACAAGTGACACGGAAAGGCACCTCTTGATTTGTTTTTGGGTGTACCTTGTCAAGTGACTTTATTACCTTGTATAAAATATTAGAAATTATTTAGGCTATTCCGAAAAATCTATTATAGATTTTGTTGTCTAGTTCCATAGATCTTTTAGACAATATAACGAGCTTGTGCTGGACATGTAACATGACTTATTGCCGTTGAATCGTTTTCGTTTGTTTGAATGAATTCAAATTTACTCCTCTCCCCTCCTTGTTTGACAAGTGACACGAAAAGGCACATCTTGATTTGTTTTTGGGTGTACCTTGTCAAATGACTTTATTTCTCGTGTACCAAATGTTTATTAGAATTTTTGTCAATTCTAAAGAGCAGTCGATGTCTTAAGAAATATTTAAATTACGCTAATAAGTTAATTTCCCTGTATTTTATATATTGATTTTTTTATGTGTTTTTTATTTTATTTTTTTGAAAAAAAAATTATTTCTAACAATAATTGTAAGTTGAAAACAAAATATTTTTACAGTTGTTGAAGTATACAATTAAAAAGCAGTTAGTTACTGCCCTAAAATGTCCTACGTTCTATTTTCAGCGAAGCCTTAATATAGAAATGACTACAAGAATTAATTCTTATTTACATTGTTTCCATTCTAGGAATGAACGAACGAACTAATTTAAGAAAATATACGGTAATTTAAATATAAGTATTACTTTAGTATAAGTTTCAATCCACATTCACCCCAAAACTTCCGTGATAACACTCATTATCACTATCAAATTACGTAATCAATTAATGGAATTTTCTTATTTACAGGTAAAAACAAAAAAGCTGATTTCTATTAAGATATTCAACAGTGGTAAGTGATTCCGAACAATTTAGATTTGTATTAAGATCCCACGAATGATGAGAAATGGAATATTAGCTTTGATAGCACTATAATAGTATGTATTGTTTTGTAAACTACTTTATGGGCTGTTTTTAGTTGAGGATTGTAGGTATAACAAATGGTTTGTTCAATGTTCATTATGAATGGGTTATTTTTTACTAGCTGAGCTCCGCGGTTTTACCCGCGTGTTTATCTCGTTCCCGTAGGATTTTCGGGATAAAAACTGTCCTATGTCATTCCTGGGGTTTCAAAGAATTTCTGTACAAAATTTCATCCATATCGGTCCTGTAGTTTTGGAGCCATACAAACAAACAAATCTTTCCTCTTAATGATATTAGTAAAGATTACGAAACATACGTAATATCAATTTACGAAAACATAATATTTAAATAAGCTTGTAACAATTCAGTACAACATTAAGTGGAAATCAAAAAAAGTACAAGCAAATATATCTGTAATGGTTCTCAGAAGTGCATAATAGTAGAATTCCTTTTTGTTTTTCGGGGAACTATACTCGCCTATCAAGGGCTGAAGCCTTTTCAAGTCTTCTCGGAAGTTGCTTCAGTTTGTAATCGCAATTAATTGTATGATGGCAATTAAATGCTCTACTAATAACAATGTTACTCTGTGTTCGCATTGCTTTCATTGTTAATGTTTATTTCTTTTTGCTTTGCCTTAGGTTGTTTGGCAGAAAAGGAACTGAGAGATAAGGCTGCGTAATTAAACTATTAATAATAAAATAAAGAGCTTTTAGTATTGTACAAATAAAAAGTTTTAATCAATTCTTATTTTAATATTATAAATGCGAAAGTAACTTTGCCTGTCTGCCTCTTCACGTCTAAATCACTAAACCGATTTGGATGAAATTTTGTACCAATATAGTTTGAATATATAATAGGCATATGCATACTTTTTATCCAGGAATTCCCAACGAGTAATATACACTGGGTGGATCCGCTGGGTACAACTAGTGCTAAAAAGTACTAAATAATATAACTAAATACAATATACACTACGTATCCTTACTGTAAAATCAAAGCATAATCTTCACTGTATTTTAAATTCAAATTAAATTTCAAGGGACTCCCGTTACAAGTCCCTTATTTCTAAAACTGGGTGGTGGTGTTAGAAGTCGCTTTCCTTATGTAGTAATGTAGTTGCATCTTGCAGTTTCACATCGGTTGCTTGAACAACTTTTTCGCTTGAAATATATTTTTTTAGATTTAAGATAGTGTAAATTTTCCATGAAGTATTTTAGAAATTAGATTTTAAGTAATTTGGAGATAATTTTTATGAAATAAAATTACCACACTCCTTTTGGTGTGTGTATTTAGTTACAAATATTGTCTTTGTATGTGAAAAGATTGGCTTCGATCTGTTGTTACGGTACACTTTTAAAGGCGTTTAAACTTAGATTTAAAATATGTGAATCCTTTTGTCCGAGTAGATTTGATTGAATGAAAATAAATGTAGCTATATTGTACACATAAAAAAAGGTTTAGAAAAAACGCAGCAGAAGGCCTTATCGCTATTGAGCGATTTCTTTCAGACTACCATAGAAAGAAATATTAACATCTAAATCCGTGGTTCACTCACAAAATCGCTAAAAGTTTAGTATACATTTTTCATCAATTCATCAAATTAAGCAAAGCAATTACCTCACTAGATGTGATTATCAAACTTTCTACATTCGTCCGCTCTCCCGGGATAACAGTTCACACTCCATTTAAATGTAATATACACGTAAGTGCATACTTAGCCCACTTGTGTATTGGATTTCAAATTAACTTGTATTAAAATTTACTAAAATGGCTCCATTCTATATTGTATATAGAATTCTACGTTCTAAATTGTTAAATTCTAAATCAATAAGGTTCAAGTTCTGATTTCAACGGGATTATTATAAATGTTTATTGTGTACTTAGCCAAAGGTTTACAAACAAAATGCCTCGAGCGATTTTCCCGAAAAAGCGTTGCAAAACTAACCATGGAAAACTAAGGACGTAAGCCATCGGGTATACCCATGATGGATTTTTTTTGTGTATCCTAATAAGTAAATGTTTTTGCCTTCTATCTCCTTTTATATAATACTAGTTTTTGGCTGTGGCTATGATGGCAAGATATTTTCTGACTTAGATGATATTTATCGTTATTTTCAAATTGAACAAAATCGTTATAAATATAGCCTACTCGCTATTTTAATGTAAAAAAAATGACGTCAATTTGATCCAAACCCATTTCAAATCCTTTTGCGTGAAAGAATAACAAACATCTTGCACACATCTATCTACTCGTGAAATGAGCAGAACAAGGGTGACATGCTCCTAATACCGTAACTAAAAATTAGTTGAGAGAGAGAAATAATAATTTACATCATTAAACTCTTAACATACCACTAATTCACACATAACACGAACAAAATCAAAGACTCACCTCAAATAAGTCGAAATTAGCAATGTTATTAAGGCGGGTTTACACTGTTAATCAGTTAAGTCTCGCTGGCACAATTCGCGTCTCCGGGAAATACGAACGTGCCTTGTACCTGCACACACTATTGTATTAAGGGATTAGCCATTTCGTTACTGCAGACGTCGAAACTAAATTTTCATTAGAACAAAGACGTGACGAAATCGGAATCGCATATCGGCTTTAAACGCAACGAATTAACGATATAAAATTAAATGCTTTTTTACCGTTTACATTAAGTTTTGTCACTTCTTTTAGTGACAGTTTTTTTTCTCTATAAAACGGAGTACAATCTCTAAACATCTGTATTGCTCGTGGATCATCCTTACTAATTTAGTATTATAAATACGAAAGTACCTTAGTCAGTTTGTGTAAGTCTGACTGTGTGTCTCTTGATGACGTCAAAACATCTGGATGAAATTTTCTACAAAAATTGTTTAAACTCGAGAAAGGACATGGGATAGTTTTTATCGGAAATCAAATAATATGAACATAATAAATTTACATTATACTTTTTATTTTACCCGGAGTGTATTTGAATAAAGTCACTGTAATCCTAAAATACACTACAACATAAAATCATGACGAAACGACTACCAGTCACATACATGGATGGAACCATAAAAAGTCAAAGCGATACGAAAATATGGAAATAATAAGATAATCTCGACATTTTCACGCAGAACGGTTGTATGTAACTTGGTAAAGGTAACTATTGACAACCAATTTTACGGCGTAAGGTTTTATGTCTCAACTAGATTTTCGCGCGTTCTCACCCGTGTAAATTTATCTTTTGTGTAATAAAATATGGCTGCTGTTCGAGGAGAATGAATTTGTAGAAATAATGAATTATTTTTTCTACTAAGTTAAATTCTTAGACGATAGTTTCAACTTTAATGTAAAGTACAGAGTTTGTTTGAAGTATGTTTATTTTGAAGACCTAGCTTACATCACAAGACCTCACCTATAAAAAATCTCACACACTCATTTTATGACTATTTTTTATGATATATTCGAATCGTATTTTAAACGCTGTAAGGTATTTTTAGACCATAAATAATAGAGCCTACATTCGTTCTTATTCCAGTGACTAAGCAAGTTCGCTTTCAGTTCCGAACCGGTCCTGACGTGTCTATTTTGCATACGCTTGTAACTCTATATTACTGGGATATTTATCTTTGTAATACTTACCCAATGCCGTGTTGCGTACGATTTGATTTATAGCGAATTGTTGGCGTTAATATCTTAAGTTTGTAGATGTTCTGTGTATAGAGATAAGTTAGTATTGAGATAGCAGTGAAAGTTCATTGCTTTATCAGGAATCATTTTATTATGTACTGAATTAAGCATACAGTACACGTCTTCATTTGTCTACACTAATATTAAAAAGAGGAAAATTTTGATTGTTTGGTTGTAATGAATAGGCTCAGAAACGACTGTACCGGTTTTAAATATTCTTTTTCCATTCGAAAGCTACATTATCCACGAGTAACATAGACTATATATATAACATTATGCTAGGGGGCAAAGCCGCGCGGATTAGCTAGTAAAGAATAACACGCAAATAAGCGTGTTCATCGGATGGTAAGTGATTACCAACGACCATGAATAGTGTATTCCCGTAAAATCAGAATGGTCGCAGATACTTCTCAGCCTTTTAAGGATATTCCTTTCATATGATAAGAATATTCAACATAAAAAATAAAGTCTTTATAAAATTCAACAAACATCAGTTATTGTACAAAGAGTTTTAGTAATAAGATTACAGTAACATAAGCTACGACGTTACTCCAAGAAGTGTCACAAATATCCTTAATAGAGTCTGACACGAGCTTTATTTAGATATTCAAATCCCGCATAATATAGGTGACTGTCACACAAACTTATGCAAGCAGATATGAAACTTTGGAACCCAAAGTATGAACTAACGAAAACAAACGTCATAAACAATATTGTAAGGAACCACGAATCAAACTCCTAGTATCCATGCCAAGACGAATTTTCAATAAAAACTTTGTGCCAACTTTGATGTCTGGTCAAACTGAATTGGATTTCTCAGTTGCTAATGATTTTTTAGTTTGATGTCTAGCGAAGCGTGAATGAATAATGTAAAATACGTTATTTAAACTATCGACCTATATTAATACGTTTATTTTTAAGCATGATAGTTGTAACAATGCTATGTTGAGAGGTGGTTAACTTAAACTTTGGACCAACTTTGATGTCTGGTCAAACTGAATTGGATTTCTCAGTTGCTAATGATTTTTTAGTTCGATGTCTAGCGAAGCGTGAATGAATATTGTAAAATACGTTATTTAAACTATCGACCTATATTATTACGTTTATTTTGAAGCATGGTAGTTGTAATAATGTTATATTGAGAGGTGGTTAGCTTAAACTTTGGAGCAACTTTGATGTCTGGTCAAACTGAATTGGATTTCTCAGTCGTTGCTAATGATTTTTTAGTTCGATGTCTAGCGAAGCGTGAATGAATATTGTAAAATACGTTATTTAAACTATTGACCTATTTTATTACTTTTATTTTTAAGCATGACAGTTGTAACAATGTTTATATGAGAGGTTGACTTAACATACATTTCGTTTTTAAATTCAAATACGCTTTCAAAAGTAAACTAGCTTTGCCCCGCGGTTTGATCCAAATCGGTTCAGTGGTTTAGGCCTAAGAAAAGACAGACCTAAAGACAGTTTTATATTCGCATTAACAATATTACAGAATGGATAGTATGGATTTCACAATTGACATATATCAATACACAACTAATAACTATGATCAGTTTCATAATAGACATTGACAATTTATTTACTTTAATATATACCTATATAAACATTATAATAAATCCTATACAAATATATCATTCACGTGTAAAATATTTGCATTAATTATAAATAAAGACTCGACAAAGGGCGACAACGTTCATATAAGGAATTATGTAGATCACAATATCATTTCCCGTGATATTTCAAGCGTAGGATCCTCTCGATAGCAGGTGAACCACCTCTGTAGTTACGTAAGCCTTCATAAAGATAGGAAGAAACCCTTTTATTAAATTTATACGTACGGACGGCAAAAAGTTATACAACGTACTAGTTTTTAAGACAAAATCAAATGATAAATATGGTTAAATACTGCTTAAAAGTAAAACATATGACACAGAATATGTATATTTAAAAACATAAAAATACGAATCCGCCAATTTGCAAAACTTTGTTGATTTTGTTGTTTGATTTTTGTTTATTGTAATGACCCGGCAGTACAATCTGTATTTAACCATAACGAGTGTTTTTAAATAATATTTCTAATAGCACGCTAAACACTGCAAGCTAAGGCTCGCAGTGTTTAGTGGATATTATTTTAATTGGACAATTAAAAATACAGACTTACATACGTTATAATACCCCTTTATGACCTAATAGTTGCCTTTATTATAAATGATGTTTATTAGCCTATTAAAAAATATGCAATCACTTATAACTAAGCGTTAACAATACGTAGTCTATACGAACATAGCCTTAAGCATGGGTTTTAAAAATTATTTATATCATGAGCCTATGTTAAAACAATTTCTATGAACGAAATTTAAATTCCATTCCATGGTTGCCAGGAAGAGATCGCTCTTTAGCTATAAGGCCGCCTATTTTGTTTTTTATCTTTTCCCTTATCACGTTGTTAGCTTTAAGCATTGGTGCGAAATAAAGCATTTATTCATTCATTCATTCAAACATGATACGAAACCACAGATACTCACATCCCTATTAGAAGTGATCTGTGTACGAAACATATAGTAAGAGCTAAGTAGCCTAGAACATATACGCAGAAATTGAACAGTTATAACACAAGCCTAAAACTTCACTAATAAAAGGCTTTTGTTCGCTTCACCACGTTAATGCATGACTCGTCAATGAGGTTATTGCCCCGTGAATTATGGACACTGATTTGTTCCTAATTGACGTCTTGTGGCTGTCACTAAATCTTGTGGAATATAATGGGAAAGGTAATTTTTGTGGCTGTTATTACATGGTTCTTTGTTATCTATTAGTAGTAAGGCTCAGGTCTCCAAATATAGCGAAATAATTATCGTTTTAATGGGAGAGGTAATTTGTACTTGTTATGTATTAGATAAACATGTTTGAAGACATAGATAACACGGAAAAAGTTCTTAGTATTTTGTTTATTACAACATAAAAATATAAATGTCTGTTACTGTTATAGTTACAAAACCAAAAAAAAAACGGTCGAATTGAGAACCTCCTCCTTTTTTTTGAAGTCGGTTAAAAAAGAAGGTAAAGAAAAAGAAGTGATATAAACAAGTAATATAGCACATATACATTTTAATTCATAATAATAAGTCCTTTTTACATTGTAAATATTTTACAAACTATCTGTGAATTATTTTTTCGTTGCTAATGTTTTTGTGGCAAACTTGAGTCACTGTGACTAATCTCGTGAGATTGTGGGAAATATAATGAGAAAGGTTATGCTTTGTTGCTGGCAATGTCGTTATAACTTTATAATGTAATCGTTATTTGTCAGTAGGTCACATGTCTCATATACAATCGTTATAAATAAGGTTGCAGAAGAAAGATTTAATGTACGGTACCTACTATTAAAATAAAAGCGTTTGTTGGTAAGAATTTTTAAATATATCAGGCAACAGGCATGTTAGGCAATATGATATTTTGTTTTTTCTTGTAACATCAAATTGTAATAGCTAATGTTCATTGTCGATGAGAAATGCGGATTTTGATAAAGCAGTTATAGTACAAAGCCAAAAGGTTTGTCATAGCTTTGGTATTTTCCCCATCATTACTTTCAATATATAGTGAGAAATAGGATCAACAATTATGGCTCATAAGTCTGGCCACATTCCATTTGCACAATGCTGGGCAATGCTGCGCCCGCGTCTATGATTCGAAGATAAGCCCCGAACCTCGCCGAAGACACCCGAAGACGCTCGAAGAACTCTCCTCTACGGGAAGGTCATTCAACGCGCATAATTGCCGTCCCTTACCCACCCACGCGCCTCCCCTCTCTCCCATCTCTTTCACCCTCATGAATATTTATCCCGCACATAAATGTAGTTCAAGTATGATTTACTATATTGTTGCATTATTAACTAGATCACAGAGTCAACGAAATACATTGGCTTAATAGACCCATTTATCATAAAAATGTAATTTATTGTTATCGAATAAATGAATATTACGTAGATACTTGTGTGAAATGAATTTATTGCTAGAAACGGGAGGTTATTATTTATTAATTTCCTTTGTTGAACGCTTTCATGGAAATGAATAAATGGGAATTATAGGCGACGATAGTTTTGTTCTTATTTAAAGCGGAATATTAATCACAAAAATCGTTTCCTAATATTTTCTCTTGGATTTGATTTATCTTCATTTTGCTTCTTTTTCATTGAATATGAACGGGAAATAATTAATTGAATGAGAAAAATTGAGATAAAGAGTGCTGAAATATTTTTTACTAAGCTTTAAGTCTATCTTGGCCTACTTTCACTAAAATTCTTTAAGAATAATCCACTTATTGTCCCTGAAAATACGCAAAGCTATGACAAAAGTTTTGATAACTTCCAAAGTTCGTAAAAAAGTGTCAGTTAAAAATCAACCAGCCGTAGTATAGCATTTGGAATTGTTCGTTGAAGAGTGACGGGTTTTTCGTGTGTTTCCATTGTTTATTGAGACCCATAACGGTGAAAAAATATAGTAAAAAATGGTTAAGTCGTTAACGCACTGATTAACGAAATTTTGTACGCCTTGCTAATTTCGAGTCATTAACCTTATGCTGAGAACAAATTAATTGTCAAGATCAAATGCCGAACCTATTATTGATTATTAGTATAATCCACTAGCATCGCCTCGCGGTTTCATCCGCGTAAGAACGCATCCCGCGGGAATTCCGGGATTTAAAGTAGCTGATGGGCTGTTCTGGATCTTTACCAATATATATGCCATGTTTCATCATAATCGGTTCAGTAGTTTTTGCGTAAACATACATACAAACTGTATACATCCTCACAATCTTTCGCATTTATTTTTATTTTATTTTTTTATCTTTTATATATTTGCTTCTGGTAAAGGACAAATTATATTTATAATATGAATATAATAATATAGCCTATGTCATTCAGTGAAGATGAAGCTTTCTAACAGAATACCATATAGGCTACTCCTAATCCCGGAGTAGCCACGGCCACGGGATCAGAAGTTACGCGGTTGAAACTGCTAGGCGCAGCTATAAAAGATTCTACAGAAGCAAAGCCACGTGGAACAAATAGTAATCAATAAACATCAATAGTACAAAATTAAATTACTTCTTTAGCGCAAGGAACCAAAGTGAGTCTTGGCCTCCGACACAAGAGCCCTCCATTCTTCTACATAAAGAGTGACAGCACAAAATTTAAAACATCTTATTATAATTATTCTTCAAAATAACTCTTCCAGTAGTAATAATTTTTTTGGTCTCGGTAGACTTCCCTAAGTTGTCCGACTCGAACGAAGTTTTCGTTTAGTGTGGCACAGTTGATCAAGCGACTTGCCAGGACAGAAAACTCAAGAGTGAAACATGTAGAAAACATTTGTGCCAAGTTCTACGAGCAATAACCTTTATCACTATTGCCTCATCAAAACTAGCTTTCCGCCTGCGGCTTCGCTTCGTAGACTACAAAATCTATTGAAAATCCACCTCTAAAAATTATTTTTGTAAAATTTACCCTATAAAATGACCTATAATCTATCACTAACCCCTTTGTTTTAGGCTCCATAAAATATCCATTATCCATATTGCATTTTAATTAACTCTTTATACAAAAGATCTAATGTACAATTGTAATGTATTAGCCTATCTTTGTACGAAATTTGATCAAAATTCAACTAGAAGTTTGGGCTTGATTGACATACAAGTACATAATAAAGTACATTTAATAAGGTTGGTGTTTTAGACAAAGGTATATTAGTAACATAATATACCTTTGTCTAAACACCAACCTTTTACAATAGCTCGCAGGAACCGCACCGATCACTATCAGAAGTGGAATGTAAAATTGTTTAATAGTTTGTCCCCGTTAAATCAGAGTTTCTCAACCATTTCTTACCCCACGACCACTTTAATACTAATTTTAAACTGGTCCTTGGGTAAACAAAAATACTACACAATTTAAAAAAATGCAAGTTCAGTACAAGTTTGACTCTCGTGTTAACGGTAGAAGCAAATTTGAAATCTTTCCTCCTTTGACTTTGGTTACCACTGGTTGCGTACCACTGGTTGTGATCCACTGCGCTAGATGGTAGATATCGTCAATCAATTACGGAATGCCACATTCATATATCATGCGCGCGTCACAGCATAGATTAAGATTGAGAATAGCTAGACTAGTCATTATGAGATAGTTTGATAAGTTTGTTGGTGCTGGAAGTTGCTTATTGCGTGCGGAAGCTGATATATCGATGTATTGGACTGTTTCTCCCGTTTAATTTTAATCTTACATTTGTATAGAAAAACTAAGGTTATTTCCCATCCCAGATATACTATGAAATAAATATATTTCTCGTCGAACGCTTCATACCGTAAACGTTTTTACACCTTACAACAAAGATTATTTATTAATGCCCGAAATAAAACGAGTTGTTTTACTTACGGACTACTGTCCGTAGTCAATATCCTGCTAGGCGTAAGTCTAAAGCGTATCTATAATAAACGAGGTTATAACTTAAACGCCAAAACTTCGTTGCGATTTGTTGATTATAACCGCTCGTTAAAAGGATTCGTATCTGTTACGTTCCGTCGTTTAAAGGACCCGGGGCTTAGTAAGCTCTTGAACAATTTTGGCAAGATGGGTTTGGAATTAAAAATAATTGCCTATAGCCCTTCAAATATTTATAAATAAAGTAACTACTAAATAGTAACTACTAAAATGATAAATTGAGGTCAAGATAGTTTTTGAATTAAAAATAATTGTCTATTCCCTTCAAGTATTCCTAAATGCAGACTAAAATATTAGAGGATTAAATATTGATATATTAGTTGCTAGACGTTCCATCACTGATAAAACGGAATTAAATGCGATAACAAACTTCGTTCCTTTGTCTAGGACATATTTTGGCGAGAGGCCGGGTCAATCAATTTTCTGGTCCCTATAAATCATGTTTGCTGTCACTCCTTGTTCGTGATGTGTCTACCGAAGAAGAATGTTGGGATTACTTACGCGCAATATTTTTTCTGCAGGTATAGATAAAACAGGAGATATATTGCGCGGTCTAGATATCGTTGTAAATAAAATGTAACATCTTCATTTTCGGATTTTGTTCCTAAAACAATATAGGCTGCCTAACGTGATTGGCTTCAGTGTTTGTGGGTCTGCTGTTTTATCTTGTGTCAGTTGAGATATCTTTTAATATGTTTTAATTGCATTATTCAAAATGCTTGTATTTCTTTCTTATATAAACTACGCGTGGCCTTAAGTATAATTCTTAGCATAATGTTGTTTGTTATAGCCTATTTCAATCAGGGATAAACGAGGATTCCAGTGAAAAAATAATGATTTAAATCTGTTCAGTAGTTTCGGAGCCTATTCATTTCAAATAAAAAAACAAAAATCAAATATTTCTGCTTTACGATATAAGTGTAGACAGCCCTCTCTCATATGAATAGCCTATTTAACATTATCAAAAGATTTCAAATAACAATTTATTTTATTTGCTTATCAGACCAATAGTTCTTTAAATAAAATCAGTGGAATGGCTGTAGTAGATTTTGGCTTCAATTGTGTTCTCTACATCTCAGATATTGATGATATGTTGGACCACCACAATCGACGATCAATTGCGTCACAAAACATAAATCACGTGGAAGTTTCTAGAAGCGTCCTGACTGCCCAATCAACGATGGCCTATTTGTATTTCCATGTTTATTGTCTCGCAAATATTCAATCGTTTGTCATGGCGATAATTTTAAGAGACATTTGCTTGTTGTAGATATGAACAATTTAATTGGTTACTGTTGTTTACCTTTGTGTTTGGAAATTTAATATTTAATGATGTTCCTTAATTTTACGTTGCAATTGTAGGTAATATTTTCCTCAATACGGTCCAGGATTAATGATGGGAAATTTGGAGAGGAGTAGTAGGATCTAATCTGGGATGGGAATACGGCCTGTATTACCGGACTGACTTGTTTGTTAGCAATGTTCAATTAGATGTTTATGTAGTTATCTTTGTGAACTTTGCTTACTTCAATAATTTAACCGATAAAATTAAAGAAGTTTATGCGTATAAAGCTGTAATCTATATTCAACTAACAATGTTTAGAGAACGTTCAAAATATTTCCGAAATACGTGACACAGAGGCTGTTGCTCGACGTTCACTGAAATTCAATTATTCATCGTTATTTAATTCATTTATAGGTTACCCTATACTACCTACATAGTAAATTATATTACCTATTATACCAACTTCAACCAAACTATATGATACGTAACATAGCCGTTTTAAATTACACTTCTTTGTCTTCGTCTGTTCCCATTATTTGGGGTCTGTTCTTCCCGTTTCTATGCGCCTGGTAGTATTGCCATGGGTTGTCTGATTATTCAATTGGAGTTGCTTCAAATCTTTAGAAACTGTCGACCATCACGTATATCATCACGACATAGCTATTAATAGCCTTGTCATTTATTCTTTATTCCACGCATTATTAACATTAAAATTAATGCCCAATTAAATATTAATGGTGTTGAAAACCCGTTTACGGTGATTACTTAGTTATTTAGGGATCCCTCGCGTTATTTAAACCTCAATGAGACGTAGAAAATTTCTTCAGACAAAACGTTGTACATTGCTTCGTTAGTTTGGAATGTAAATATATGAAAGTGTACATTGCGTTTGTATAGAGCAATGTACATCGTTCTGCGCAGTTCATTTTCCAATTCGCGCATATTTCGGTGGAGGTCCCCTCTTACGTCTTACGGTAAAGTTATTAGCTAAGTACGTTAATCGGCTTATTTCACGCGCTTCGAACATAATTCGGTTATGAATTCAAATTTTATAATTTACTTAATTTCACCCCTCGATGGCTTGTGTTATGTAACTGAAATCAATGGAGGATGTCTTAATTTTTGACAAAGGCAATTTTCATAAAAAATCTCAATATTTGCATACTAAAATTATAATTTTTAATACAATTAATTCAAGTTACTTATTTTGTAGGACCATGACTATATTTACAGCACAAATAGCCTATGTCACACGGTTTCACATTAGCTAACTTTTATCCCATAAAAATATTGCTTATGTCATCGATAGTGTAGCTTATTAAAGCAAGGATTCTAAAAGTTAGTACGCAGTGTTTGAAAAAACGAATAAAAACGATAGAGTTTGAAGCATCCCAATTTGCCTCTGTAGTTCCCGTTTTTTATTTTCATAAGCTAAAAATCCTGTTCTAAATATAACTCTGATAGACGCCTGGGGGTTTGTTTCAAATTCCAAATATCATTGTTTCTGTTGATTCGTCGGGAAACATCGGTGCGGGATAAATCTTACTATCATGTGGAAATTGTAACCTAAATCTGACGATACGAACCAACAATGCAGGAGTGTTGTGTACTTTAAAAGGGATAAACAACGCTGAAACACAAATATGAAGTAAATGTTGCCGCTCATTAAAATATTATTTTGCAAAAAATCTATAATAATCCTGTTTAAAATAACATTTCATGGTCCTTATAACTCATGTCAATGTATACATAATCTGTTTTAAATTGATCAAAGTACGATAATTTCATTTCGAATCGTACGTCACATACCATTAACCGGCTTCCTAAAGGCGGAGGTTCTCAATTCCGCCCATTTTTTCTTCTCGCGTGCTTGAGGCGAGGTTCTGGTGAAAATTATTGCCATGTTTAAAGTGAAAATTGCCGTCGATCGCGGTCTAGCCATCACATCAAACTCCGTATCGTGAGCCACATCGTTAAATTCAGTTTTCAAGGCCCGCAGCTGGTATTTTTAGAACATTTTGGTTTATAGTTGCATCTATGGAGGGATTGAATCAAAACATGCACGTTCGATGGGTCGATTTTTAACGTATCGGCTAGTTTGTCGAGGTTTCCGAATTTGTTGTATTTTATGTAACCGGCTTTTGGACGCCGCTTCGTCAACATCGAATTCGATTGTTACACTTTTATTGTTATAAAAATATTCGAATTCTGGAATTGGCGGCTTTTTGCGTTGCTTGAGCAAATAAATAGATATACGCTTTTATTATTGCCCTAAAATAGTTAATATACACATAATATCAAAGTAATCAATTATGAAAATAAATATACCTAAGACGTGACATAAATAATTATACTCTTAATTTATTACGATCGATAGCAATCGTACATATAATTAATTGTTTCTGAAGGAATGCACAACTAATACAATTTCACCAATAATATATACGTATGTGGCTAACCTTCAAATACATTTATAGATTGGTGTAAACGAAAAATTGGAAATAGGTTAACGTCAGGGCATCTGGTCTTACAATGGCTAAGTGGCTGAAGACAGTTGTCTCTAGGGAACACTCTGTATAATAATTTAAATGTAATTACATAAAAAGTGTCAGTCCTTCAGAGACTCAGATCTCGATCGAAATTATACAGTTAACTTTTTAATACAAAGTTTTTTATCCAAAAAAAGAGTGTTATTTTTTCTATTCTGTCTGTTTCATATTTTAGAGACATTGATTGATATTATTTATAAAGGGAAAATCATTTTGAATAGTCTCATCAGAATCATCAGCAGTAATAGTAATAAACATTATTTTTGAATTTTAAACCAGCTGATCAAGAATTTTTGTATAAAATAGCTGACTCTGAAACCTTGTACATTTTATAAGGTTATCGTCAGTATAAATACTTAAGCGGATTATTTCTAGAAATACTCATAATATAATTTACTTTAATAGTTTAAACGACGGAAATTTTAAAAAGCGATTTAATTCTCGATAGCTCGAACCTGGATCGGAATAAAATTTAAATAGGCTAACAGGAGAACAACTTAGATACAGTTTTTTACACATAGGTAATATTATTATGATAGCAATTATAACGATTAAAGAATGTATTTTGCGTTTGGGGTGAGTGGTACTTTGTGACTATGTCTTTGCAATCTAATGTTACCATTTTTGTCCCAAACAGCTTATCTGATTTTAATGCGATTTTCACTAAAGAGTTTGTTTTGATTTGATTAGTGAATTTTGTTAGATAGGTATTTTGATAACAATTCACTAAGGGCGCTGTAGTAAATATTTGTTAAATTATATCTCCTAAATCGATTTTAATGCGGTTTACAGTGATGAGTTGAAGAACAGTAGAAGCCAGGCATACATACATGTATGTATATGCGTGTTTGTTCCACCCAATGCAGCTAAATGTTCACAAAGAACAATCTAGAAAAGATTCAGCTAGTTTCTGTTTAGCGTCATGTTTTGTTTTGCCCTGATTGCACCCACCATCGTTAAGGCCGAACCAAACGACACAATTTAACATGCAAATCTAATCGCTTGATTCCAGTGTTTTTAATGTTGAGACAGGATTAAGAGTGAGCTAATCCTTTCATGATCCTGTGATATCCTATAGTAGGTAAATTACATTTGTGTACATTATGATTTAAGATCTAGAAAAATTAATCACAAATGTAGCTCAAAGTACTATCTAGAAATGAACCTATGAATAGATAGCAAAGGATTGCTTCTTATCCGAACAAACTAGATTTAATTTAGTTATTCCTTCCTACTTTTAATGTTAATAGCCCTAGCCCCTAACATGGTACTGGTGGGAATAGAGCTCCGATTGCCAAAAAAAAAAAACACATTTTTTAGATAGCCTTCAAATGGAATATATTAGGTAAATTACATTCGTGTACATTAAGATCTAAGATTTAGATTTAAGATCTAAAAAATTAATCACAAATGTATCACACATAAATATAGCTTATAGTTCACAAAGTACAATCTAGAAAAGATTCAGCTAGTTTCTGTTTAGCGTCATATTTTGTTTTGCCCTGATTGCACCCACCATCGTTAAGGCCGAACCAAACGACACAATTTAACATGCAAATCTAATCGCTTGATTCCAGTGTTTTTAATGTCTCACTCTTAAGCCTTTCATGAACCTGTGACCAGATAGCGAATTATTAAGTGCTTCTATCTTGAAAAAACTGAGTTTAATTCAGTTATCTCTTCCTAATCTAAGTTTTTATGGTCCAAACTTGGTATTTGGGGGAATAGAACTGCGATCCAAAAATCAAACACTCATTTTTTTCTTATTTCATATATTCATTCCATATGTAATATAGTGGGTAAATCACATTTGTATATTAGATCTAAGTTCTAGAAAATTAATCAGTTCGTATACAAATGTACCTTAAAGTTCACTAGGAACAATCTAGAAAAGATTCATCTAGTTTCTGTTTAACGTAATGTTTTTTGGCCTGATTGCCAGTCACCATCGTTAAGGCTGAAGCAAACGGCACAATTTAGCATGCAAATCTAATCGCTTGATTCGGGTGTTTTTTAAACGTCTCACTTTTAATTCTTAGTTGCTAAAACTCGGATCTGATAACAAATTATTAAGGAATGTTAACTCTATGTAAAAGATTTTTTCAAATTTCTAATTAATTTTGTTACAAGCTCGTGCTTGCGGCTTTACTCATGTAAAATTCGGAGCCTATAAATCAAATTTCATCGATATTTCATCAAAGTCGGTGCAGTAGTTGAGACGTGATTGACATACAAGCATCCAAACATTCACATTAATAATGTTAATAGGATTAGGAGTAGGGATTAAAGGATTAATTAGGATGATTATTAAATGATTATTAAGGATTTATAATTAATCGGAGATGTATATATGGTTGAAATTTGTATTTTTACGTAATTTAATTAACGTCACATTAAATTAATATCAAATAGAGTATAGGTCTGGATTTATTAACATAAGTGCTTGATGTCCAATGTCAAATTGAATTGCTTGGCCGGCTTAAATGAATTTATCCAATTATACTCGTGTTGCTGATTGAAACAAAAGGCTTTTATCGTTCACAATTTATTGTGTGACGTATGTCTAGAAATAAGCCGATTATTCGTTAATCATTGCCTGGATTTATTATTATTGATCAATAAACTACATCCCGACGGATGATGTTTGTTGCTTGTGTTATTTTTTTTTACAAATTACATTTCACAATTTAATTAAATAATTCTCGTTGATATGAAGACTGTCTCCTACGGGTGATATATTAAATTTATTTTAATTCACAATCAAATCATATTTATTTACTTTAATTTTGGTGCGTACCTCTATCGAACAATACTAACATCTATTAAAACAACATTCTTAACAAAAATACAAAAAAGTCCTAAATTTAATATTGAATTGTATGAATGGAGACAGTTTATAAGAAGCTTAAGATTATGCACAAGAAAGTCAATTTAACTATTCATTATAATCCACGAAGCCGAACAAAATAGATTTACATTTTCTATAAGAACTGCTTCAATTTTTAAAATAAATATGTGTAAATTTTAACCGTATAACTTGCACAGTTTATGAAAAACAGCCAGTGTGACAAACGGACAGACGGACGGTAACTTTCCACTGGTTTACAAATAAATATATAATTTTACTTAATTATGAAATTTATTAAGAAACAAACTCATTACAAATAAAGGAATCCTAGACAAGGACGTATACACAGCAATCTCTTTAACGTACACTATGCATTTAAATTCCATCTAAGCCAGGTTAGTTAATTATTTGCGAGCTAAAATTGCACTACTTGGAGAAACAAGGCGGGCTAAAAAGAAATGACAATGGCGTACAAAATTTTAATATGCACCTCATTTCCTGACGTTGGGTGAGGGCTCTTTCTTGTCGCGCGTAAAAAATTCACGGCTTAATTGTTATGCTTGACCGGTTTTCGTATAATGCTACGTTTACTGCACTTTTGTGTGTAAATTGTAACTTGTGTGGCATTTGTGAAAACGCGGATCGTTTTTATGTTTGAAGCGATGAAATTTCACTCACCGACTGTAAATAAATAAATATTCCTGGATATATAACATCTAGTTCCAAACTAAGCAAAACTTGTACTATGGGAACTAGATAGCTGATAGACATGCTATTATATGCTATAGATAAATTAACACCTAGACAGTAGAAAATTACAATGTTTTTCACAGTGGGGATTGAACTCACACCCTCCGCCGCAATAGACCATTGCCAAGCTCACTACGCTAAACGGGACGTCAAGTAAAGCTCGGTTCACATACCGATTTATATTCATATTTTTTACGGATTTATTTTTTACGAAACTCTGATTATTTCAAACAAAATTAAACTCAATTTGAGCAATACCAATTAGATTTCGTAAAAATATCCCTTTGAATGAAACTATTGATTACAAAAGTATCACAAATTAGTTTGTTTGAACTTTCCATCGATTCTAGTTACAGTTTGGGAGTGCTAAATGACCTAAATAACGTCTAATTGACAGGAGAAACCGGTGGCCCAGAAAGATAAAGACAGAAGAGTAATGAAATTGAGTTATTTTTAAGAAATTACTGGATTTCATTTTATATTTATGAGATTTTTCGTCTAAAAATTTGTGTTAAAATTAGAAAAATAATACAAAAGGAAATTTTTACAATACGTAGGTAACACAAAGAATAATTAATAATAGTATGTAAAGTTTCTTGATTGATTTAACGTCTTATATACTTATGTTTATTGACGTCGCTACTTCCTACAAAATAATAAAATGATGATATCATGTATAAAATATGTTTAACTTAATTTGTTTCTTAGCTTGCATAAACTTTAATAGACTCAGAGATTTAAACATAAAGTTAATATTTTGAAAGCATCAAACTTCGCAGTTTGCTAAAAGTTCAACGAAATTGTTTCCTACCGTAACCTGCCAACGACAGATCTAAATCTCCCAACTCTGCACTAATATTAATTTCCAAAAATCCCAACGTATGCTTTTCATACAATTTCACCCTGGCGTCCATCCAGTAGCTAGCATTATAGAATTGAAGCCGTTACTCATGTTAAGAAATTATGAATTTAGCGCGAAGTTTCGCTGAAATATGGGGCCGAAAACAAAGCAAGTTGGCCCATAAAGCATGGATTTGCGATTTAAACGATGCAGTCGTAATCGTTTTAACGTTTCTTTTTAAGACAGTGCTACTTATTGTATCTTTTGTTCATTATTCTAAGTGCTGATTTTATGTTTCGTACTAAATCAAGCTATGAATTAACTTAGTTATAGAGCATATCTTTAACATTTTTACATCGTAAAGAGTGAATAATAATATGAAAATATGTTCCCGAGAGATAAATACATATTAAAAATGTAAGTGTAGTTTCAAAAAAGCCAATTCCGATCATTGAAAGATTTGAATTTGGGTTTGAAAATTATAAAACGAACCTCCCTAACTCGTTCTAAGAAGTATCAATAGAAGCTTGCTATAATAATTCTGAGTCTTGAAAGTATATCTATTTTTATGATTAATGAACACCGCACAGTACATCATTATTTGTCATTTGAACATTTCATCCTGCAAATCGTTTCTGATTGCGACCTGAATTATAAAAGCTCACAATTTATTTTCTTTGTTCACAGGTAAACAGCAGCTATCGGAATGTTTGTTTTGACCATTAGTAAAATGGTTGTTTAGGATAAATACTTGACGTATTTATGTAGTTTAAAAGGTCCAGGTAAGCTCAATCTCTTATGTGGTGATTTTTATTGGGGTTTTAAAAAAATCTTATTTAAATGATCATATACTTTCTGAAATCGCGCGGTCCTTCCAAACCTATACTATGTTGGGGGCCTCCTAGAAACGAGCGTACTCCTTCCTAAAAGGCCGGCAACACATCTACGAAACCCCTGTAAGCATTGGTGCGTATGGGCGTCATCAACCACTTAACACTAAGTGGATCGCCTGCTCGTTTGCACTTTTCTATAACAAACATAATTCTCAATAATTTTCTTTTATAATACATAAGCCAAGACAGAAATATGCAATTGATGTCTTAAGTAATCAATGTCACTTTTGAGCGTCTGGTACGTAAGGTGTTGTTATATATTAGTTTCAAAATAAAATAGCGTGCCTATTTACTTATTATATATATTTATAAACAGTTGTTAAGAGCCATGCCCCAGGCGGTGTTGCTAGAAAATGCAATTAAGCATCAATGTTGCCAATTTATTGACATTTTTATTGGCCTGGGGGCTTTTAACGCCCCAAATTAGGGGCCAGGCAGACCCTGGGGTGCCAAGTGAGGCACCCTAATGGAAGCTTAATCCTTTTGTCACATAAATTCCGAATTAGCTGTGATTCATACAAAAGTATTAATCCAATTGGTTCAATTTAAATGTGTGTTCAAATAAAAATTGAACTCTGTTCAAAACATATCTAATACGAAAGAATTGAGAATTTATTTGAAATCCTCAAATATGTGTTTTCTTCTCAGCTAAAATGCATTTAAGGAACAAAAATATTTAAACTTCTGTATATTTGTAAGTGTGTGAGTGTATATATGTGTGTAAAGGTATTGAAGTTGGGATTTAACTTTAATTTTTAGTGTGTATTAATACAATGTAATTCTCTTTAATTAAGATCACACAAGAATAAATAACTAAAACATCGGATGCAATTACATTGATATTTTTTTTGTTTGAAAAAAAAATACAATGAATGATTTTTCGATTGATTATTTTTCTACTTTCGCGAGCATATTATCACAACATGGTCCATAATTGGCCAACCCCAGTTCACGGGAGCATATGCTATGAACGGCGTCACAGTATGAATCCAGCTGCTTATTATCAAAGGGGGATTTCGATTAATTCCTGCGCAGAATTATTTACATCACAAACGTCCAATTTATGAACTAATGTGTAATTTCTGCCAAATTATACACCCTGTGCGTAATGTACAATTTTAAGCTACAATTTATATCACTACGTTTGTAATTTTGATTGCATTATTTGAGTAAATTTATTTTTTATTCGGAGCAATAAAAAGGTATAATTTAAAATTGTATTTTTGTTCATGCAAATAAATAGGAACATTTTATGAAAATGAATTTAAGTTGAAACCTTGAAAGTCGTGTTGACCTGGTGGGGCAAATACATTTTATGTTTGTATAATTGTTGTAAATTCTTTGATCACCGGCTGCAGAGCATAAAATTCATGGCTATAATTATTTATTTACACTCTTTATTCTCTTTAATACAAAACACAAAAATACTTGGTTATACATTAAAAAAGGAGTATAACACAAAATACGGCTGAAACGGGCTGAAATTTGGCAATATGTTATGACGTAGGCATCTAAGAAAGAATTTTGATCAAATTCCAGGGAACGGGAAAAACAGATATATGCGGGAAAAACGCGGGACAGAACTAGTATACAATTAATATGATAGATACATATCTTTAAACTGAACCAATCAATTATATCGAACAATGTAGATAACAAAGGTATATGTCCTGTTTATTAACTCTAGAAATTCTTATATTACAAAGACCGATTTAACATTCCCGTTAATGTTAGGTCGTTAGCTACCAAACCAAATATCTAATTGCGCAAGAGATAAGTACAATAACAAACCAACATGAAATATGTAAAGGTGAGCGTCAGAACGGAAATTCACGAGCGCGAACCGAGCACGCGAGAGGCACCATTAATATCGGCTTATTAAGTGCTTTCCACACATTTACATATTTCAGCGATACTTCTAAAAATTATGGAAATCATTACCAAGTGATTTATGTGTGATGCAATTTCTTTGACGACTAACTAGGAACTTTACAGGAGAGTTTGAAATGTGTTAATTAGGCACGTCAAGTGTACGTCATGAAAGTCATATTTCTTAGTTAAAACACCGGTAAAAAAATTTAATACATGACTTTTTTGTATAAAAATGCTTGTAAAAGTAATGAAAGCTAGAAATATTATTGTTCTTTTGAGAAACTTACATTTTGACTATCTTTAAATACAACTATACAATTTTCACATGCAAAAGATAATTGCAATAAGAAATCTAAGAAAGCGTCAGTTAGACAACATAAAAAGCACTATTAATATCAGCTTAATAAGTGCATTTAACACATTTACATATTTCAGCAATATTTCATAAAATATGGAAATCATTGCCAAGTGATTTATGTGTGAGGCAATTTCTTTTGACTAACTAGAAACTTAGGAATAGTATTTAAAGTGTGTTAATTAGGCAAGTGTTTGTACGTCACGAAAATTGTATTTCTTGACTTTACAATCGGCAACTTCACACACGTGAGTTTTTATAAGTATGGGAATATGTTGTTTTGAATGAAAGGTAGAAATCTCGATCGTTTTACAAACATAGATGTTTTTATGAATTAAGATTCACTTCATTAATTTACAAACATCAAAGTATTTAAGGTTGTTAATTAGGTCTTTAATATATGTTTTTACACGAACGTGAGACTCTTCTTTTAACAATAACGGTGAAAGATTCACACATGAGTTATTATTTTCCTGAGAATCTGTTAAAGACTACTGTATAAATGAATCTAATGATCACTTAACAAACACTTTTGTACACTAATATTGCAGTAAGCAAAAACTAATGGACCGACTTTAAAAATTATTTCACCATTTGCAAGCTACATTATCCACGAGTAGCTTAGGCTATGTTTTATGGGCTACATATAGAACATTATGCTACGGGAGCGAAGCCGCACGGATCAGCTAGTTCTTTATAAATATTCAAACAAAACTTCCATAATTAGATTTCTCATAGCAAACATTTAAACCTTACATAATCTAGCTTCTTATCCCTTATTAAAACTAAAACGCGCACAAGTTTTTAAACAAACAAATTAATCTGCATATTCTTAAGATAATGCTAAGTTAGTCATAATCTTTTTGCTACCAGCTTTCCTCTTGTTAAGGCAGGCATTATATGAAAATATTTTCCACGCCTTCGCTTTATTTTTGAGGTAAATTGAGTGCTGTGGGTTTACTCGTGTGGGAGTTGAGTGAAAAGTTCAGCTTAAAAATAATGAGCTGAGATTTCAAAAAAGGCTGTTAAATTATACCGTGATTAATCATGAAATACGCCATAAGACTATCTCTAGAATATTTCACGCACTATTACCTATCCTACGATTGGATTATATTAGTTTTTATTGTAATTTAAAATGTTTTCCTGGGTGATTTTTAGGTAAAAATATTATGCTTAAAGCATTATAAACAACTAGCTGTGCGATTTCCCCTGTAATATTTAAAATCCTTTCTTAGCGGATGCCTACGTCATAACATCTACCTGCATGCCAAATTTCAGCCCACTCCGTCCAGTGGTTTGGGTTGTGCGTTGATAGATTACTATGTAAGTCAGTCAGTCACCTTTGAGTTTATACATTTAGATTATTAATTTTCAAACATTTACAAACCACAATATTTAAATTTCACATGCCATTTCGAAAATCAAGTTTAATTACGTTGTATTACAATTTAACCATAACTGAACTTTGAAAGCTATCCGTAATGACGTGTCGCAGCTAATTGTAAACAGTGATTAAGACGGCTGCAAATACGAGCAGATCATTAACTCATTAGAAATGTAAATAATTAATATGTATACACTTCTGTGCGCGAGCGTCAATCTCATTATCTCGGCGCTTATTAGTTCACCGCGTGAGTGTACTCGTGTATTACGTGTATCGGATTCTGAATTAGAATGCATTAGTGTGTGTGGTTTACATTTCTTCATCTTTTTAGCTTCAGAAGATTTACAGATATATTTGATAGGTAATTTCGTATACCGTAAAAAATGTTTTTCTATAGTTGTTGGAATCTATTATAATGGAACAGTGTTTTATGTAACTTCATATTTTTTATTTGCCTAATTATGAAGAACTAGCCACGCGATGCGGTTTAGCCCGTGTTATTACTGATCCAGTGGGAATTACGGGATTTAAAGTAGCCTACCTGTTATTCTGGATTCTCACCTATGCAACGTGCACTAAGTTCCATCACAATCGGTGAAATAGTCTATCACCTACATCTATCCTTCACAAGAATATATACATTAACTAGCTTATCCGCGCGGCTTTGCTCCTGTAGCATAATGTAAGCCTATAAAATATAGCCTATGTTACTCGTGGATAATATTGCTTTCGAATGATTAAAGAATTTTTATAATCGGCTTCGTAATTTTGGAGGCTATTTCAGCACATCAGCAGCCTATTTCACAAAAGAACAAAGTTTTCCTCTTTATAATAATAATGATGTAAGATAGTAGGAGGATAAGTAAGATAGGACAAAAACTGAATGTACCAGCAGGTATCAATATTACGCCCACTTCCATCAAGAATATCCTTCAAGTATCATTGACTATCAGAAAATAACGAAGATCCTCACCTCACCGGGGTCAGAGGTCGACGATCCTATAATGTGTCATGTCCGTGACGTACAGAATCATGACAAAAATTACGTCATACGTCACTCTGACGTACGGGGGCAGATTAATGGGACCCCAGAATTACGCCCTTGTATTTATTGGTTATACGTTTTGTTAATACTGCCGATTTTTCGTCAAGGCTAAATAAATAATTGCAGACAAGTGATTATGAGTTATTAAAAGCTTAAGCTCATGCGAGTTGAGACAAAAAATGTTTCCGATTTGAAAATTAATAACAAACATTTGTCAATATTTCTGTTTCCTCTGGCGAACCAAGGGCACAGCTGATTAATGGGAAACCGCGGGACCCTAAAATTACGCCCTTGTATTTATTGCTTATACATTTCGTTAACATTGCCAATTTTCGTGGTCACGGCTAACAATTTCATAGAACCGACCAAATTCCCCATTATTAATAAACTGTTTACAATTTTATACGAAATTTATTTTATCGCCGTTTGAATTTTATTTTCTGCTTCCCATTAAAAGATGGATAAAGCTCTGAAAGTAAATGAGGAAATTAAAGCTAGCACATTGAAATAGTTAATTTAAATTCAGTCGGTTAGAGCACAAACGCTGAAACGTCCCCGGGGTTTCATAAAAGATTTCGAGTAAGTTCCATTCCGAAATTGAATCCAAGTGTAATGTTGAAATAAAATTTAATATTTTATAATATTTTAAAAAAGCATTCTCAGGTTTCCGTGCGCGTCCGCTAGATGGAGCAATCTCAGAAGTGGCGACGACGTGGTTTCACGGAATTTACTCCTTCGAGCGTTATGGGTCTACGTGACCGTCATCTTAACCAGCACCCATCTAACTGCGCGCTGTTATTGTTGAAATGTTGAAATTGATACATTGAAGTGAGCATCGAGTAGTTACTATGGAGCGACGCTGCGAATAACAAATTAATGAGAAAACTCGGAAGGTTTGAAGTGACTGTCGAAACGTTTTCTTGCTAATTGTAATTAAAATTTAATTTACCGCCATATTGTTCGACTGTTATTAGTTAGTAAATTTAATTAGTTGGAGTAACAAGCAAAATATTTACCGCAAATATTGTTTTCATTACTCAGCGTAAAATGGGTAGAAATTTAAATTCATTTGTGAATAAAACAAATGCACCAACCAATGTGCAATATAAAGGTGATTTTTTTAAAGGTCTCTGTTAATAAATAATTTATTTGTAAATCGTGTCTAAATGTTCTTAGATCTATGTTATAAAATTCTTATTAGTTTTATCTGTGGGCCGATGACAGGAAGGGCAAGGAGCTATTTACTGCAGTACATAACGCGGCCACTATTTGATTAGGGCTTATCAAGGGACCTCCCCTTAAGGCTGATGTGTTGCGCAAACGAGATTTAAGGCCCCCTTTCTTTAGGGTGAATTACTTTTCGTCGTTTATTAAAAACGAAATTTAATAGAATTTATTACGATTTGCTAATAATTTATGGATTGCAATATTTTTTTCGTTATATCGATCGAAATATTCAACGGATATTATAAATGCGAATGTCTGGATGTTTGTGTGTCAACTGCTGACCAGAATGTGATGAAATTTCGTACCTATGCAGATCGCTATTAGCCGGATAGACCTCAGTTAAAACCAGCGAAGCCGCGGGCACTAATAGTATTACTGATAAAATAATATTACAGTTGAAGGACAAAAAACTTAAGAAAAAGTAGTTGTATTATTTAGGAATATTCAGTAAGGAAAAAAGAACAAGTATTTTTAATACAATAGGTATATTTGTGCCCAATAATTTTTTATTTAGCAAACTTTCGGCGTCCTTAGCGTTTTGTATTCTAGTTAAAAGAACAAGGACTTTAGTTAGGAAACTTGTTCACAAAGCGTTCGCTCTATACAATTATTAAATTTCTCAAAAGAAATTCGTCTTATATAGTAGGTAACTCATTTTTTATTCATCCTCTTAGTTCATGACTAGAAAACAGTAAAACAGGTCATGATTTTTCAGATCTTGTCGCATTTACATTTTAATAAAACTTTTAATGTAATAAATAAAAATTAAGCCTACGATCCTTTATAGAAATTAAACAATATTCGAACCTTCGAATTCAATATTTTACAACAATATATTCTGATTAATGTTTTTTGGACATGGTCATATTATTTGTACATTTTTGAAGTTCCAAATAATTTTTACACTTTTAGTACTTAGTATGCTAAACTACATAAGGAATTATTTCCCTACAAAATAAATAATATCCATACATCAAAAATTACTGTCGATCGTGAGAGGGCCCAATATTGTGAAATCGAGGGCGATAAATAAAAATAAATACCTATAACCGCCCGTTATGAAAAATGTTATTACAGGCCCCCTGCGATACGCATTTGTCGGTTTACCAAATATATTGCGGACCCTGCCCCTTCTGCAAACAAAATAAAATAAACACTAGAAAAATTCATATTTCGATGTAATCTCATCTGGAATAATGGCACAGCGTAATAGCATGTGGGAAGGATGAAGCTGGTTTGTATAAATTTGATTCCTGATATGGCTTTTGGTTAAAGATGATATAGGATTATAGGATTATGTCTTAGCCCTTTGTCTCACGTCCAGTATATGGGCGAAGTTTTAATGTAATATGACTGGTCTCCTTTTTATAGCATGTGTATAAATCTCCCGACAGTTCGGAAAGTTGTCTCTACCTTGAATTGACAAGATACTTGAGTAGTTACTCGATACTATACTATACTCTCTGTTGTATAAATTCGTAGAGTTATTTAGATTGGTAGTTTATTCCAATTTATTTTATTAAAGACGAGTAATAGGAGCAACCATTCACAAAGAGGGGAGAAAATTGGAAAGATTTAATCGATAGTCCCTTATCCCGATGAAATATTATGTTCCAATGTTTATAAAATCTTAACAAATCAAACGAATATCGCTCCAAAAGATTGCAAACTACAATAAATATTTCCCTCACAATACCACTCGCTGAAAATTGAGGTCGAAATTTCTAGATTCAACTGGACAACCGTGACAGGTCCAATATAAATAAAAATAAAGGGTACAACAGCAATAATTTAAAAGAATATATGGGTGCGCATAAATGTGACAGGATATATCAAAGGTTGTAATTGGAACCGGTGTGATACGAATACATTCGGCCTGATTGTGGACCTTTATTTTTAGACCTTTAAATAATGGATCACGTTTTTATTATTTTTGTAATTCAAGTTTATTTCGTAATTCTTACAAATATACGTACTTTTTTTCTTACTCCTTATGTACATTATAAATAGGAAAGTAACTCTGTCTGTATGTCTGTTTCGGCTTCAGTGACTGTATTTACTTTAAGTCTAGACAGACGGGCTGCTGCTTCTGATGGTTACTATAGCCACTCCTATTGTAAAAGGGGGTGGGAGGAGTGGGGGTAAAAAATAAGTATAACCCCAGGGTAAGTGAACGAATTTTGAGACAATCTTCTTCACTTACATGACAAGGACGAGGATAAAGAATGATTGATATAGACGACTGATTTAAACATACTTTTACATCCTTTTTTCTGAATATATACATAGGTACTATAAATAAATTAATATAGTTTTGAACCCACACACTATGGCCTTATAGACACTGATGGAACTTTAGCGTCATATCTAATTATGAAAAGATTTCACTTAACTTTTATATTGAGAGTAAATCATTGATTGACTTTGCTCCAATTGCGGCCGTCTCCGTAAATTGACAGTATGTGGAAAAGCTTCTAGCTATTTTTAGTTGATGACATCAGGACACAAATAGGACTCCTGTTGGAGCACTCACACACACACCCGTGACCTTATTTAATACACATAAATCCGCCTTTTTAAATAAAGCATTTGATAAGTCGGTAATTCCAACTTATATTATAAATATAAATTTTAGGGCTTATATCTTTAAGTATGTCTTAACGTTAAGACCATTCTTACTTAACCGAACAAAGCGAGGTTCGATAGTCAAGATGGCCGGACAATTGTATGTTTGTATGTGAGTATGAAAATATTTGCCCGATGATAGAGCCGAGTGTAGTGTCAAATAACAGGTTTTATTTTAAACCTTATAACGTGAGGTCTAGCTCGCAGCGAGCCACTAGTTATGGAGTGATGCTGGGCCAATATTTGCTACGATAATATTAGTATATAAATAACTATCGATAAAATTAAAAGGGGGCTTCCCTTTGAAGAAATATATAAAGGGGAAGACCGTTTCAATTCAGTTGCAATATTGATTAAAAGTAACGATAATATCAAAAAGATAAAGTTGAAGAAATATTATCTACAAATTACGAGTACGAAAAGTAAAAATAACTAATTAAATACAATACCTATGATATAAATACCGAGTGTTGTGAAAATACATTAAAAGGTTTGAATGAATGAATAAATGAAATTAATGAAATAATTTTATTGTGCACATAAAAAATATTTGGTGTGTATGATAATCACTAAAACCAAAATCATCAAAATTTAACAGCACGTATTTACAATAACAATAATTGAAAATCCTTTCACGTGAATTTACATACGTCATAGGTATATTAGAAACAAATTAACATTGGCCACGTACATCAAAAACAGAATTAACCAAAACATATTCATGATAACAGACATCATTGGGAATCCTTTGCCGTATCGCAATGTAACCACGTCACGTCAATTTGCATACGTCACGGGGATATTTCACGTGTAAATATGCGGTGTACATTTATAGTCATGTCGTGTGACATCCGATTTTTTTCCTTTATGATGCAAACTTTTTTTTTAATGTTTGAGTTTTGATATTTGTAATCTTTGAGTCTAATATCTTTATTATAAGTAAGTTAAAACCCTGAATCAAAAATTAATTATTAAAAGAATATTAAAGTGTTGTAATATGACATGCATTTCCATTCTGCGCCTAAAGGCTGTCTGATAGAAATCGCTCTAGGCAATAAGACCGTATTTTGCACTTTTTTATATGTTATAGTAGTATATTCCACTGTATTGTTAACTGTGCGATAGATAATTTAGTATGGTCATGTTTTTGGAAAAAAATAAGGTTTAGAGTTTAGACATCCTTTGGCAGAAATTGTGTCAATCGCACAATGGAACTTACGATTCTCTCAAGAAAGAGAATCGGCGTTAAGTATTATAAATATCTTCTATTTTCTGTAAAATTTCTGGATAATAACAATGTATGAATGCAGTAGTACAGAGTAGAATACTAGAGGGATTATCTCCCAAGAGGCAGCAAAACAACAGTGATTAAAATTTGAAATAAAACGGTTGGACCCAAACCCATAACATTACCTTGAATTAATTGACTTTAAATCTCTTTACGTTGATTTATAAATGAGGGTCCGTTACATTGTTTAATTTGAGTTCCAAAATAAATGACTACCCTTTACATTCTTATTTATATCGCCCCAATAGCGCTGGCATCTTGTTTAAGAAATTGCAGTGTGGAAACATCAATCTTTTAATTGAGATTAACTCCTGTAATTGTATTCGCTGTCGAAATAATTTCATTTAAGAATGAAACCTCTTTAACAAAAATTTATGAATCAAATGAACGGAAAACTATGAAATCGCTATATACTCGTAGATAAAATTAAGTATACAAAGAAAATATAATATTAAAAAAGTTGAAAAAATGGTGGCCTATGGAAATATTTTATAGGCTTATTTAAATTACCTCATACACGCAGTTATATCTCATGTAAGAAATCTCATCGGAAATCTTTCAAAAGGAATGTTTTATTTAATAACGTTTTCTAAGTAAAGTATTAAGAATACTTTTCCTTCATGCTACTACTACTAAACTAAACGTTTATTACTCTTTCACACAAAAACTACTGAACCGATTATGATGAAACTTGGTATACATAGCCACGGGTTGAGTTGGAGTTGCTACGGAATCAGAAGTTACACAAGTGAAACCGAGGGGCGCGCCTAGTGTTACATAATTTCATCCTATATATTACGTATACCTATCACCGATGTCTACATTTGTAACTCCCTTACCTAAAGATTAGCTAAGACAGTGCCGTACACTCTGGTAAATTTAATCACAAGTAATCAAATCTAAGCCCTTAATCTGATGAGGGACACGGCTGGTTTTTGTTAATTTCGCAAAGAGCGTAAGCCCAAAGATTGATGATGCAAAGCCAAGATTTATCCTGTTAATGTTAGAATGTGAAACTTAGTATGTGTCACAATCATACAGGAATAGATGACTATCAATATAAAACTGAAGAGTTTGTTTGAACACGCTAATCTTGGGAACTACTGGTCGGATTTGATAAAATGTTTTGTGTTCGATAGAGACAAATCGAGGAAGGCCTTAAATATTATTGAATAGGCTTTGAAATTTTGGAAATCTGTCGTATACTTTCAGAATGAAAGAGTTAATGTTCGCATGTATTTAAAGCTTATGTGCTCAAATAATATCTTCTGCATACTGGTTAGTCTTTGTTGTGATTGGCCGTCATTATCGTAATCTACTTTGGAGATCGAAAGAAGGCTATATATCATTAAAAAGTGCTTTGCAAATAACACTCTAAACATTCAAGTAAAACACGAAACACTTTTTTTTAATATTAAATGTACAGACACGGCTAGTCTCCGATTTTATTATATGTATAGATATTAATTAACTATTTTAATTACTGGAAAATATTACCAAACTTTGCAATAAAATGCATTCAAATCCGATTTATTAATTTCCGCGCAAACCCTCGTTTATAATGTACAGGGGGACACGGCGTGTTTTAGTTAATTTCGTAAAGAGCGTAAGCCGCGTCACAGAGATTGATGATGGTATGCCGTGTCCGGGCTTCTTGGAAAGTCGTTGCGTGTGAGGCTTTTTGTTATCCTTTCAAACGTACTACCTTGGTAAAGACGGAAGTCTGTGTGACACAAGTAATGTTAAATAATAAAAAAATCCGTTTATTGCTAATCAATGTTCATATATTGAAATTATTCTTAAGTTTAATAAGCTTTATATGTATAGTCACGCTTGGACTTACTACTGTAATAAGTACAAATGATTACGTAGGTATCTTGGTAAAGACGGGAAATTCTGTGTGTTATGAGTAATGTCCAGATATTGAAGTTATTCTCAAATTTAAGAAGCTTTATATGTTCACGCTTGGGCTTATTACTGTAATGAGTACAAATAATTACGTAGGTATCTTGGTAAATACAGGAAATTCTGTGTCACGAGTAGTGTCCAGATATTGAAATTATTATTCTCAAATTTATATGTTCACGCTTGGGCTTACTACTGTAATGAGTACAAATAATTACGTAGGTATCTTGGTAAAGACAGGAAATTCTGTGTGTCACGAGTAATGTCCAGATATTGAAATTATTCTCAAATTTAAGAAGCTTTTTTGTACACGCTTGGACTTATTACTGTAATGAGTACAAATAATTACGTAGGTATCTTGATAAAGTCATGTCACGAGTAATGTCCAGATATTGAATTCTCAAATTTAAGAAGCTTTATATGTTCACGCTTGGGCCTATTACTGTAATGAGTACAAATAATTACGTAGGTATCTTGGTAAAGACAGGGTATGACACACGAGTTGCTAATGTTGAGTCGTGCTGGTGTGGGCGGGTATACAAATTTGTATCTTTCGCGGACTATTGCTTGTAATACACAGCGCTGCGTATGGACTAAAAAAGTTTGGGATATTCAGTTCAAGCATGAAACATGGGTTAGGGGGTAGAGGGGAATTTGAAACCTTTCACGGAAAACTTTTTTGGCTTCTACTTGTCTCATAGATAAGTAAAAGGAACATAATTATATATTTGATATATTTTAACTCCTCTCAAAATTAAGTTAACTCCTTATAAAAAATTGTATGTATAACAGAAAGTTTAATCCCAATTATAAAAATGGCAGCTTAAAACATTTTAAGAATATTTAGTTATATATTCGAACAATGAAGGTTGTCTCAACAGCTCTAAAGAAATATCACTTTAAAACGCGAAGCTGAATCTAAAATATTTAACGACTTCAAATTTTTCCACGTCTAAGCTGAGGATTTAATTTTAATTTTGTATACCATTTTAACTTCAAATAATAAATTTGTGTATTTTGAAATGGATGAATTCAAAACCTGTTTCAAAATAATACCATATAAGACTAGCTATTCAGGGAGTCATTGCTCCTGTAACATAATGTTATATAAGCCTATGTCACTCAGAGAAGATGCAGCTTTTAAATGGTGCAGGAATTTTTGATATCGATCCAATAGTTTTTGTGTGAAAACATACAAACAAAAACACAAATGTTTCCTCTTTATAATATGTTTAGATAGCACTATTTTTATTTGAATAAATAAATTACAACAATTGTTTTATTCAATTATCACTTTGTGAGGACAAAATACTGTTGATCATTCGCTTAAGCTTTACACGGATGGCAAAAAAATTGAACATTACTTCGAAAACAATCACAGTTCGTTGAATAATGCAAAGTGTTTTATTTAGTCGAACCTTCGGGGATCAGGAGGAAACCGCTCATGAATATTTTAGGAACTCATTTATTTTTTAAGCACTTTACGATTAGGATAGTACTAATTATGTTTATGGTGTATTGAGTGAGGTAAGGAAGTAAATTTTTGTTAAGTGGAACTGAACGCATGGTTTTTGGATAAGCGTGTGCTTTTATAAGAATAAACTATGAAGTTTTACTTTAAAAATGAATATAAATAATTAATATGAACCAATCCATCGTCATCATTTTTAAAAGATTACTATAATTCACAATTAGAATTTAAAAGTTCGTTACAAAATTCACAAATCCTATTTAACTGCTATAAATTAGGTTTAAATTTAATTACACTGCCACTGCTGCACTGCATATTTTGGCCTTGTTTTTGGATAAAAAAACACTCTTATACAATTAACTTTATAATAAAGCTGAATTTAGTTTTTAATCGAACCTATATTCTTTGATCATATTATTACAAAATATATTGACTCCATCATTACTTTAAAGGCACTATCATAATACCGTCTCTGTATTCTGTCCATCTATTTACTTTATTATTTCTGACATGTTTATATTGGGGGTGTCAAAACTGACTGATAGTGCATGTCAGGGAAAGTAAATATCTATGATATAGGGATAAACTAACTGAGTATTTAATACATTGATAGTATATTACAAGCCTTCGAATGCGTAGATTTAAACTATATCACTACATAGTATAAAACAGAGTCGTTGCCTGCTGTCTGTCCCTATCTATCTATACTTATTTATTGTAAAGTGGAAAGATTCGATTTTTGTTCGTCTGTTTGAATTGAATACGCTCAGAATTTGGATAAAATTGTACAGGGAGTGTTCAGAGATTCTTTGATACCCGAGGTAGGACATAGGATAGTTTTTTTCCCGAAAATCTTACGGGAACGGAAGATATACGCGGATGAAACCGCGGACCTCAGCTAAAAACACTAACAAAAGATAAACTACCCTATAGATTGTTATATTTCATGCGAAACCGGGGTGGGTTGTTCGTTATTTTATTAAAGACTTAAAAACACTAACAAGCAAAACGAGCTGGTTAATTTGTTTACTTTAAGATACATTACCGTTTAATTTATTTGGAAAACTTCGTTTCTCTTTGAACTTCGCGAACTTTCGCCACTTTTTGTTCCAATAACATTTGTAGTGCTTACAACTTTATAAAATAACTTTCAACGATTACTACGAGAACTATAAATATTAAATTATTTTTAAAATAACTTTCAACGATTACTACGAGAACTATAAATATTAAATTATTTTAATTTCACCCCCACATTTTATAAGCTTTAACATGAGCCATTTGAGTGGTGCCACGTGCATTATTTATGAATATTAATGAGGTAAGCGCATTGTATACTTTTTGTGGTGACTCACATTTAAAAAGTTCCAAAATGTAAGAGGGGCCTGCATGTTTTTATGAGCCATATGTTCATTAGTTATGGCTATTGTAGTTATCAATGTTTAATTCTATTAATGAAGTAGGCAAGCCGACAGACGTCAAGGTTTAATTATAGACGACAATAGTAAATTAAATCAAACCCTCCTTTATAAAAATACCTATAAGTCTTTCAATAACGTTTTAGAATTTAAAAATTATTCACTTAATATAAGTTTATAAATGCAATGTAAGCATTGTAATTAGATTTACGCAGTGTAATTAGATAGTTTTACAAGATATTCTTTGTTCAATCACCAACTGCATCGCGGTTTCACCCGAGGTTGCGTAAATCTGCGTCTTGCGTGTGACCAACATTTTCTTCATAAAACATAGCTTACGAGATTTCAGAGATAAAATAAGATAATCTAAGAATATAGTTCTATTTGTTTTAGATATACTATATTCACTATATTTTTAAACCTCCCATTTCTCTCCCATTGTGCTCTACTCCTCTCCCAATTTCCCATCAACGATCCTCTTCCTTCAAGCCGGCAAGGAAAAAGCGACACTTGATGATGTTGTACATGTTCATGGGCTGCGGTCAGTCACTTAACATCAGGTGAACCGCATGCACCGCTTGCCTGCTGTATCATAAAAAAAACCTATTTAGTAGTTATAAGATTTAAATTTTAGTAACAGTTCCTTACACTATTATAAAGCTGTGGTTGTTAGTTCGTTAAAACCTAAAATCCGATAAAATACCTGCATAAATCTATCAATCGCACGCGGCGACCATCCCTCACTCATGGTTAAAAAATGCCAAGCCGTAAAAGCACTTTTCACGGAGCAATTTTTCCCGCATTAGCTCACCAATCCATCACCAACAAAATCAATTAAGACATGCATAATGGACAAAACAAATTGCACTCGCCACTAATAGCAATCCAGTTAAGTGCATCATTTGTACCATGTGGCATGTGACACAAACCATGTGCGCCCGTTTCACATTTACATAACATCCATTTTTCACCACTGACGCCTCTATATTAATAACAATAGAAGTGACTTTCGCATAGTATTACTTCATGTATTAGTAATCTATCATGGTAGTGTCAGCGAAACAAAACTATTTACGAAATGGGAAGTGTTCCGGCTATTAATTATGAATGTGTCTAAATAAATGAAGTACGGTAATGGATGGTGGGAATGATTTGTGGGAAATGGGAGGTTTCTGGTGGAGATGACATATCTGTTGTTAAATGGGCTCTGTGATTGCACCTGATACTTGAGGATTGTGAGTCGAGCGGAGGTAATAGTGTTGGGAAGTACAGCGTTTGTAATGTTCGCACGACTGCGTGCTAAACGTTTAACGTATAAAAGGCTATCACGGCTCGAATATGGTAATAACGTATTTGTAGTTTAAATCTTTAAAATGTTTGGAAATATTGCGTAGGTACTCAAAATACGAAATTTGAAACACTGATATTGATTACATTCTTCTCTTTTAAATTCAAATTCAAATCGTTTATTTTTTCAGATTAGCCTTTTCTAAAGCTCTTTTAAAATGTCACATACCTATATATTTTATTTTTTTTATTTACCAACAATTCGGAAGGCAGTGTCTACTGAGTAGAATCGGTATGAAACTCAAGTAGTTGCTACACGACTTAACGATGATTAAATAGATATATAAATCCATATTTTATTAATTAACTTGTTTATATTATGAAACATATGTATGTTAACATGTACAATCTGCATAAGATATGAACCCAATGCCTCAAGATAGTACTCTCCCACGGATCCTTGTATTATGCTTTTAATTACAAAAACTAAATCGATCGTAGTATGAAATCATAGTCGACAAATACTTCAGCACAGAATAGCCTTACATTCAATAATCACCGATCACTACCATCAATAAAACGTATAAAACATTTGAATACGCATATCGAATCCCATAATTAACTTCGCTTGTCTTCACAGCGAGCAATATGTCGGGCTTGCCTGGATTGTTCTAGATCTTTTTGTGTTGATAAATTACCCGCGGCGGAAAATTAAAATTCGCGACTCGACAACTGAAAAGCGACGCTTCGTTACTTTGTGTTTCTCATTTGATGTTAAAACTACAGTGGTTTATTTCAAGGAATGACGTTGTGGTACATTGCGCCCTGTTATTTTTATAAGTAAAATATTTTTGAGACTATAAAGTGTTATAAGGGTTATGTTAATTTGGAATAAGATCTACCTCATTTTTTTGATTTGCAATTTGTGTTTTGTTATTTTGACGAATTTTCTAGATATTTGGCATGAAGTTTATCACTCATGGAATTCGTAAAAACTAATATTACTTGATTATAAAAAGCGTTTTTTATGCGCATTTTACGGTAGTTATTTTAAGGTGCAATTAATTTCACCGTGTTTATTTTTGAGATTAAGGAAAGCGCGAGTTAATCGCTTTTAATAAGGAGAATATAAAAATACAGCCTTCTACGAAAACGATCAAAGTGAAATTTTAATAATTAACGTTTTCTAGTCGCTTTGATGAAATTCTTTGTGCTTTCTTCCTTATAATTTTGTAATGTACTTTAATTTACAAGTAACAATTTTTATAAGTAATTGTGCAAAAAACCTACATGAATATTGGCATTATTTCATGGTTCGTCCAATGGTGTCCCATGTTGTTATCCTATACTAGAGTCGTTTTTTTTATTTTCAACAGTACCATCATCGAACTATAAATATTGTGTAATCCCCAATGTGATAAGAAGAAAATATTGTTATTCACTTCATAATTGTTGTTTTTTTAATATGTCGTCGATCTTGGTATATGGTCTGAGTTAGATTATTCAATAAATTTAGTTTGGTAGTAATTCCTTAAAACCGTAAATTGTTCATTATATATAAGTTACATTAATATAGTGAAATCGATTATGCGAAACGTTGAAAGTTATTGCAAAACGTTACATATTCGGCCACACGCGTATCCAATCGCGCTTATATGTCTCATTCTTGATAACTATTGTTTTTCTTGGAAGTACGTACCGTTACTAACAGTACAAACTGGATACGAAGTTATGACTAGTTCGCTATACATTACCGTGTTCCTATGATTACTACCTTTTCGAGTAGTAAACACGCAGCAATGGAGTTCGCAATTTTAAGAATGCGGATGTTCTGTGGGAAGGGTCGGGATGAATCATGCGAGAAAAAAGTATGCTGGAGACTGAAATGACTAAGAAATCATTATAAGCCTAGTAAACTTTAATTAAGAGAAACCCCTATTATTTAGACATATAAAACGAGTAATGTATTTATTAAAATACCTATTTCATTAACAGACATTAAATTATTATGTGCCACATTAAATTATTATGTGACTTATATAACAACTGGACAACTGTATATTTATTTCCTTTGCCTATTATTAAGTCATACGAAACAAGTTATGTATTTATTAGAATAACTTATTAAATAAAAGACGGTATAATATGTGTTTTTGATGATTTATATAACAACTAGACAACGAAAATTGTATATATTTCCTTTGCTCCAAAAAATAGTCTAAAATATTCCTAAATTCGATATCCACTACAGGAAATTTGACGATATTGCTATTAAAATACGTAAGGTAAAGACGTCAACACACGATAACAGAGGTGACGGTGCGATGTTATCAAATTCCTTATATCCTGCAGGAAACCAGCTTGACACCTGCAGGGACTTTAACTGACCCGTGACGTTGTATTATTTGGTTTACCTCAAATGTATTCACTTCATATACATATAATCTGAATATGATTCGTCGTAATTGATTAGATGATTTTTAATTCAATATGAATGAATTGAAGAAAGTTTAATAATTGAATTAAGTATCAGAAGGGAAACAACTTGAAAATTTATAAAGGTTAAATAACGGGTAGAAAAATAATTCCTAATTTAAGTTATTATTGTTATAGTTTATCTTCTCTAACAATTGGTCATTATGAAGCTTATACCTTTTATGTAACATATATTAAGCAAATAAATTATCATTATAGAATACTTTAGAGAGAGATTATTCAGAAAAAGATTTTCTACACAAAATACACGCATGCCAGTAAAGCATGATACATTCTGTGTAACGTATGTTGAAGTCCCTGTCCGAGCATACGTGAAACTAATCTGCAAGCGATTGTCTTCGAGATTACGGCGTCCGAACAGGACATGAGTCGCCTTACATGTTCGGATTACACTGGCGCGTCTCGTCAGATATGCACCTGCTTTGAGATCAGCTTAGGTACAGCGAAACCATTATTCTTTATATCATTGTCCCCGAACAAGGAGCATAATGTCTTTTTTGGGATTCATCTTATCTACGCTAATGATATTAAGAGCAAAACTTTGTATGTTTGTAATGAATAGGCTCAAAAACTACTGGACCGACTTTAAAAATTCTTTCACCATTCGAAAGCTACATTATCCACGAGTAACATAGGATATATTTAATAGGTTATTTAGACATATAACATTAGGCAACGGGAGCAAAGCCGCGCAGATCAGCTAAGGGTCAGGGTTTAAGTACAAAACAGTCCCACAATCGTTCAAATATTTCAATAATGTTCCATAGATTTGGAGTAGAACTGCGTAAGACTTTTAGCACGGTATTTCCTCCCTGTCGGAACATACGTGAAACTAATCTGCCAGCGATTGTCTTCGAGATTACGGCGTAACAGGACATGAGTCGCCTTACATGTTCGGATTACACTGGCGCGTCTCGCCAGATATGCACCTGCTTTGAAATCAGCTTAGGTACAGCGAAACCAAATTTGGGAATTGCCATCTTTTAAGAAGAAACAAATATAGGCTTCAGAACTTAAGGTGAATATATTATAACTAATTTATTAATAAATCTAAACCTAATAAAGAAGATATTTGCCTAAAAAATATATGTACTTCCAATATGTTAACTAAAAGGTGAATTTAAAAAAAATATACAAAACATAGTCGATCATAATGCTACTACTTATCTTTAGCATGAATTCTTATAAATCGAGAATTACATATTTTATAATTCATTTATTGAAAGAGCGAAGTGAGGACTCACATTCGAGATGACTGTATGTTGTAAGTACGAAAAAGTTTAAAAAAACCGACGATAGTTTGAGTAGGTATATATCATAGGCGAATAGTTAAGAAAGATAGAGATTTTCATATGAATGTGCATTACAACCCGAGTCTAGTTTGGAGCGAGCCACTAGTCTAATAGTTTTTTAGCATTATTCATTCTACTTCATCGCCGTAATATTCACAAGGATCACGAATCACACATTTACACTAGACTACACCCTAGACAACGCGTAATAGTCCAAACAAAAGAATAAGTATCATATTGTTCTCAATTGAAACTTAAAAGTTGGCTAAGCCAGTTTCATTGCCACTACCGAAGTTATATCTCCCGCGAGGAAGATAAAATGTCACAACTTGCACTCGTCAAACGCGCTACAAGAAAGGTGGCCTTATTTGAGAAGAATGGCACTGAATTTGAACCGAGACATTGTGTTGGATGCAATCTTCTAGGACACCGTTTAGCGATTTTAATATACGAGTTACAATGTCCTCAATCTTGGGCTTAGTACTAGTAGAGTTTTCTAAATTCTTAAAGACATTTAGAATATAATTGATGATTCTTTTTCCATCGTCCCAATCATCAATGTCTTTATAGCTTTAGTCTTAGTAAGTAATCTAGGATACTTCTTATGTTATGTTCTGGGCGTTAACTAATGCCGTATGCTTCTTCGTTGATCTGTCCTAAAGCTCTTATATTTTTCGCTTTTCTTATATTATAAAAATACATTTTTGATTCTACATTTTTTAAATATTTCCAAAAAATGTTAACTAAGGTTTACGAAACCTAGAAAAATAAACTATGCCAAAGGCCTACAGTCGGTCTAAGATTGAATGATTTATTCGGTCTGTAGAAGGACTGTATTGGAGGGCGTATTTTTATTTGTCGTAAAGGAATTTATGAGTTCATCTCGTTCTAGGAGTAAGCTGTACCTGCCCATCGCGGACTCGATCTATATTGCCTATAAACCCAATCTTTATATTGTGCCAACGTATTCCCTTTCAACGCGTTGAGGTGTTTTCAATTTTGTCGTCAAATATAAGTGGGTATTGGCGAAATTTAATACGGGTAAGATATATCGCGTATTGACATCGAACGTAAGAGATGTCTTGAAAATAAATAATGCTTTTACGATTTCTGCTAACATTGAAGATTATCTTATAAGTTTTTATGTTGTCGTATTTATTTTATTTGTTTTAGGCCACGTTTTCAAATAACGCTTATTTTGTTAAAAGAGTAAGAACGTCGAAAATAATGTAAACGGCCATTTTTCAAGCATCTGTTCTTTTATGTCCTGCTGATCAAAGTGTACTTGAGTATGCGCAGGACTTGTGAATTATAGATTCGGGGACAAAAAGTTTGATTTACGAACACCTCTTATGATTTATGCCACGCTCGTTTCACGAATTGAATATATAATGCCCATCTTAAAAGGCTTCGCTCTATCTTCACAGATGATCTCGCGCGGGTCACGATTTGATAAACGTTCGAAAGTGAACCTAATTCAATTGTAATAAGTGTGGTTATGGTTTCTGGTGGAGGTACAACTAATACAGTTATCATATTTTCTAAAGGACTGATTGGATGGACCAAGTTTGAATGTCATCCGTCTTCGAAAGTCGGTTTAATGGGTGTAGAAAGCTATGTAAGAACCGTTCTTTTTGGATTATCTGAGTACTTTATGTTTGATTGTGTCGCTAGGGATTCCGTTTTGTTATTATTTTCGAGTCCATTTACTGATCATACATACTTATAATGAGACATAAATAGTTTAACATTGTGTTTTGTGGTTTATGGACCTTATCTAGTATAAATAAATACATTTAAAATAATAATATACTATATGTTATAGTAGTTCTCATACATATTTTATTTGATAGAAGCTTCGCGGATTCGCATTTCGTTGAAAACTTCGTTTGTAAGGATGAGTGATATAATAAATTCTGTGAATCGACTTTTTTTGTAAACGAGAATATTTTGCCATTATGTATACAAAGAATGCATTATGTATCTTATTTTTATTAAACCTTTAAAAAATATTATATTTTAAATTTGTGTTAAATTAAAAATGGGACGACCCGATTGGCGCAGTGGTTCAGCAACGGTCTATTGCGCCGGAGGGTGTGGGTTCGATCCCCACGAGCACAAAATAACGATGTGATGAACATTGTAATTTTCTACTATCTGGGTGTCAATTTATCTATATTATGTATGTATTTACAAAAAAAAGTATGTTTAAGTATGTATATCAGTTATCTAGTTTCCATAGTACAAGCTTTGCTTAATTTGGGACTAGATAGCGTTGTGTTAAATGTCCAGAATATTTATTTATTTATTTTTTATAACTAAGGGGAGCAAACGAGCAGGAGCGTCGCCCGGTGTGAGACGATCAGCTTCTTAATAAACATAATGTTTGTTATCAAAACATTTAGACCAAACAAATCACTGTGTTAATATAACCCTATTATGTGGAATTCGTGGGAGTCATAACTTGTAAGGAGTCGAAAACCGATGTACAAATATTGATAGTAACCGCCTGCGGTTTGATGAATCATATCTTGTGCACGGCTTTACTCGTATATGAACCGACATACTATTTACCTTATTGTGGTAACTGATGAAAAGCTGTTGCCAAAAATTAAAGCTATTGTAATAAAAAAAAAAATAACTTAGTATTACTTTTCAATATCTCTTATAGAAATATAAAGTTGAAGAGTTTGCAAGTTTGAGCGAACTGATCTCAGGAAATAGTGGTCTGATTTGGAAAAATCCTTTTGAATTAGACCATTAATCGAGGAAGGCTACTAATAAATGAAATAAGCTCTATCTGTATGTCTTTTCTTCATGTCTAATTCTCTGAATCAATTTAGAGATTTTGAAACAGATAGTGAAATGTTTGTATCGTAATTATAGAGAAAAAAAGTATATTTAAGGGCAATCCTAACAGTACGTACAAATGTCATAATAGCCAGTTAAAATGTATAAACTCAATATTTATCTCGAAATATTATAACCATAGATAATTGTGGCCCACACTTGGAGTTGTCGAGACATACCATAGACTATTATACGCTATAGAGTATAGAGAATAGACTTATACGTGATAGGCTTCTAATTTATCTTAATGACGGCGCCCGGCATGACACAGCCTTTGTGGGATCGAAAATAATGGATTACCGGATTAATGCGCGTTTTACGTGACGTCATACAGATTGTTCCGTATTACCGATCTAGTCTACTGTCTCGATGTTTTAAATATCGGCCATAGACAATACTTTCAAGATAAAAGGACGGTGCAATTGAATGTTTTTATTTGTATTTGTATTTGTAGATGTAATATGTATTTGTATAATGATAAAATATTGTGCCTACTATTAAGATATAGTTTCATGGTAAAATAGAAGAAGAATAATAAATAAAAACAAAAAAAATAATTAATCCTCGGACATTTTGTACAAAGCCATCTAGTCTCAATCTAAGTCAATAGCTTTTTAGATGAATAAAATATTGTATAACCCCTATTAATAAAAAAATACTTTTTAATAAATATTTATAAACATAAAGATTCAATAAAAAAACAGATGACAAAATACCATAGAAAATCGTTTTTTTTTTATTTTGTCCCTTACAACGCAAAAAAATAAATTATGAATGAATATGTAACAACGATAAGTTGTCACGTTGTATATAGTCTTAAGATAACAATTGTAATATTTGCATAACATATATGAGGTTATTGAATCTTTATCAGCGGGGTCACTGACCTCTTGTTTAATTTGGGAGAGCTCGATAAATTTATATTTGATTTAGATGTCTATATTTATTTAGGTCTGTGGTCGTATAACCATATAAGTTCGAGTTAAGTGTATCGATATGAAAACTTCAAACGTATACAAATATATGAGCTTGTTTAATTACCTGTCTAACTGATGTTATCAACCTTCTTTGCCGGGTACTATAAATATCGAGTATTTAATATACTAACACCAAGATTCATTACGAGACAAAAATTTATTCCATCCTAATTTTTTCGTAACTGACAATTTGTAAATACAAACTGAAATATATAATTTGTGTCCTGCTGTGCATATATGTTGTGGTAATTCGCAATGTTTTTTGTATAAAAGTTTTCAAGATAATGTACTATTGATCTTTATGATATACTACTAGAACGATAAATTAAAATACAGAACAAAAAACAAACCCTTATCAAACTTGTACCATTCGGTTTAATTGAAATAAACCGTGCCATTGTATAATTACACAAACAGACTTCTGTGGAGACTTATATAATTTTACAGGGCTATAAAATTTTAAAACGCCTGAAGGGAACTAAAAAGGTTTTATTTACGCCAACAAAAGAATAAAGGCATAAAAACGACACGGGAGCTATAAATTTGTGTCATAAAGCTAGGTATATCGTATGTGTTGATATAAGGGTAGGAAATTGTCGATCTTTATCGTACATTCTCGATTCGTTTTAGCTAACGTTTTTACATATACTTCATACGATGACTGATGTGTCAAAGGTTTTAGAAATAACAGAGATAGAAATGGAAAATATCGCCCAATAGGCTTTTCCACGCAAAGCAATTGTGGGGCAAATATTTTGTACAATTTTTTGGCGTAGTTACTATTATATTTTAGGTAAATAGAAGTAGATTTGTTCACGTCACCTCGAAAATTAATAAACGTTATTGTCTTAGCGATTTCATTTGGTATTCAAGAAATGTTTCGTTGTATTTATATTAAATTGTAATAAATTGCTTTACAAAGTGGATCTATATACTACGCGTCTGTTAATTGTAGAAACATAAGCCGGGTCCCGCGGTTTCAAACGCATAACAACTTAACGTATACCAAGTTTTCTCATAATCGGTTCAGTAGTTTTTCAATTAATCATACATACATACATACATCCTCAGAAACTTTCGCTTCACTTAATATTAGTAGGATAAGAGCATAAAACAAGTTAAATTATGATAGAATCTTGCCTCACTTGCTAGAAATAGATCAATTTAATCACTAGCTTTTAGTTAATTTATCTATTAGCAAAACTATTATAAGAGATTTGTTATATTGTTATGTACTTTGTATCCAATTTTAGAGATAAGACATAGGTATTCAATAAATTCTTAGTACTATTCCTTACAATTGAAGTCTATTGAATCAGAGATTCAGAGAAACAATTGAGTGACATATCTTTCAACGTCACATTACTCGAGTAAAGTCGAGTACATACAAGAATGTGCCTAGTGCCAAGTGGACAGTTTCGTTTGATCAATTTGTCGGGGCTTCCTTGAAATGTTACCTGTATCTGTAACAATTGATTCTAGTAGGTTCGAGAATGTCATGTCAGTATATGGCAATGTTGCCATTGAAACGTAACGCCGAACGTAATGTTGATATTAATTTGTATATTTCACTAGCTGCGCCCCAGTGTTTTATTCCCGTGGAAATATCGGGATGATATATTCCTCGATAAAAGGGCTATATAACACTAAAACAATTTTTAAAATCGGACAAGTAGTTCCTGAGATTAGCGCGTTCAAACAAACAAACTCTTCAGCTTTATAATATTAGTATAGATGTTATGTTACGAAACTTAAAAAACAAAACAAAATATTAAATCTTACTATTTCAACTAAAGTATGAAAATATGATATTGTATTGTACATTTTACTAAAAAAAATTAAGTCCCGTGGCCTTTTGGGGTACGGCGGATGTTAAATCCGTTTCACTGATCAATTCAGTCAGATCAGCGTTATATACCCTGCGAGTCCAAGAATTTATTTTACCTGCCCAGCGGGAATCGAACCCAGGATCTCTCGGTTGTAACACATATCGCTTACCAATGAACCAAAAGGTTGTCATTACATTTTGCATGCAGTCATTTTAAAACAATTAAAAAACTGTTTTTTCACGCGCCTTAAAAACGTTATTCTTCTCCTTATAAACTTTAAAGCTATTCTGAAACTTCTATTGTGAGTAAGTAAATGATTTGGAAAGTTAACCAAGTATTTGAATGCACGTCATAATTACAAAACATCTTGTACTAGCGAGGTATTATTTACAGTACGGAAACCGCAGTTATTTTAAAACTAGTTCCAAGCAAGGAAACGTTAGACGAATGTAACCTACTTTTAATCGGAATAATATTTACTTTCCTCATTCAATGCGATTCCTCGAAGGCATGATTCATTCATCCGCCTTGAAATTTGGACGCTCGTAAAAACTTTACCAAATTACGAATTCGGTTTTTAAGCCGATTGAATCTTTGTTAATAAAATCGTATTTAATTGGTCCTAAATGTGACGGTTAATTCTGCGAAATCTCCTTCAGGAGAAAGTTTTAATGAATGACAAATTGAATATTTATACGTAACATGTTGCTATAACATACGTATCAGTTTGTTTTTGTATAGTTCAATTTTCATTTTATTTACTGTACTTTACTGTAAAAGTATTTTTTAATAAAAATATAATCCGCTATTTGAAATATCTAGCTAAGCTATTTTAAATCTTTAATATTTCAATTTCGAAATAATCTTCGCTTTTTCTACCAGATTATTTCTTAATAGTAAATTGTCGTCTTGTAACTTACATGAAGTGTGTTCTATCTAATGTACCTCGAAATGAGATTGATTCCAACATTCAAATCGTTTTTATCACAACCCTTCACGTTCATATTTTTATATCGTCACAGCAGTACGTCACGTCTTCAAAAATCCATTAGCACGGTACTAGACAAGGGTCGGATTGTTGACCCGTGGACCTTGGAATCCGATGCATGACCGGCCAGATGGTTCTCCTGCTGAGTCATCAACCAGTCCTCACTGACCCGAGCTATATAGACCTTTGCTTTTCATTTTGTGTCAGAGAATTAAATATGTTAGGTGTAACATTTTTAATACAGTGGCAAGGTACAGATTTCTAAAATACAGGTCAAGAAAAGGTACAATCCTAATTTAGTATCCAGAAGTTTCGTAAGAATAAGTTTTGAAACTAAAATTAATCATTTTTGGTAATGTTGAAAAATATGTTATTAATTTAAGATTTATTCGGTGTTCAATCGCATACGAGTACAGCACATAACTATACGTTTTACCCTTGTGCAATTTCTAATTGCTTTATTACATTTTATTTCCTCAATAATGAACTTATTCATTTTATTGCGAATAATGGGCATAAGAATTGCTTCATAGGGTGTAATATTACCTAATAGCTTCATTAGATAATTAAATCCCCATAAGAGGCTTAAAAACTCTTAATAGTAGTTTTAAATACTTTACTATTATTATCGTTATTATCTGAATATTTTTAAGTATAAATACGAATATATGAGATATTCAAATAAGGGCGATATTTCACTACATAGCTGTGAAGCGTTCCCTAACAAAGTTGGACCTTGAAATTCAACTGGTTTGCCCCGGTGTTTCGCGAATTCCTGCGAACCAGTTCGGGATGCTCGAATTCCTTTGAAATATGTTGATCTAGAAGTTTCTAGCACATCACATTAAATTGTAGAGAACGGGGTTGCTTTTTATCATAAAGGATATACTATAATTGGTACGTACTAAATGTACTAAAGTGCATGATTAATAAGTAGTCGTCGTTTTAAAATCAATATTTTACTCCTATTTATATGACTTTTTTTTGCATTTGATAAATTTTGAGCTAAAACCACATTATAATATACGAAAAGGTTTTTTCATACTTAAGAAAAAAATAAGGAAACCATGAAATCATGAAATTTGTTTAAAAAAAATATTATGTTCTCATATCATATTTTGCAGTCTTGCCACAAAAAGAGCAAAGGTGTTCTTTTTAATTCTGGAAATTGTTGAATATCTGGAAAACCAAGAGATTTCTCAATATGCATCGATAATTTAAATTTTCCACTAATGATCAGTATTGCCTAACATGGGAGACTAAAGCTGACCATACAATAAAAGAAGAAAATATTTAATCGTGATTGAAGACTTATTCACAATGACAACATTGAACCCAACAACTCCAGTGACGTCAGCGTCAACAAAATAAAAATCCAATTTAAAATTTCCCGAGCCTCAGACATGCAAAGGCGAACCATCCGAATCGATTGCACCCGATATTGGGCACCTGACGATCGACAGGTGTGAGCCATCTGCCCGTATCCCAGTTTTTTAGTTCTCCTTTGAGCTGGTCGTATGTAGACTACAGATGGTCGTAATGCGAATGCAATCTTGCATTGATTTTATTATTATTACTTAAGATGTGTTTTTTGCAGCTTATAGTTATATGAAAATGTGAGCGTCAGATTAAATCAAGATTTTTATCTAACATAACTGTGCTATCAATAGATTAGGGACAAAATATAAAAAATATATAAAAAATATATAAATCTCTCCTTTGAAAGCAGATTACAGATAGTCGCAATGTAAATGCAATCTTATATGATTTTATTATTACTTCATGAGTTGATTTCTATTAGTTTAATGCATGTTTTTAAACGTTCAACGTTTGTAATGAAAGGCTATAATGAATTGTTTAAGATGAAAGTAAAAAACATCACTTTCAAAGAAGAAGGTATTATCAATATTGAATTACACTCTCTACAAAATAATTCTAGCCCTAAATTGAAAATTCTGTTCGGAATGATTATTGGTTTTCCATTGAAGGTATATTTATTTCGAGTGTAAGAATAATTTTACTCTTTTGTTAAACATAAAATTCCTTTTACTCACTCTTACATTAAATTCCTTTGTGTTTATATTAAACAGCTACCACATATCAAGTGTTTTCGATGTCGAGACTCAACAATAATCGACTTTACCGTCATTTTGTATTGTTTCACGTCGATGTTATTTTTGTTTCAAAACCTAACGAACGTCTAATTTTCGTCACATAAAGGTCCCCTGTCAAACATCAAAGTTCTTTGTGATAATAATGGGCTATATTAATTAAATTTATGCTAACGAGTCAGTCGGATGCCCCAGTTTCCTCCTTGTCAATAATACTTGTACCGTTTTGTAGGTTGCCTCTGTATTTTCAAAGTGAAATTTTTCGTGCATAAATTCGTCCTTAAATAGGTAGTGTCTGACGTTTTGGCTTCGTGGAAATCATTTTAATATTTCGTAAATAAATAATGCTAGCACAAAATAAACAAATGACTCTTTGCATATTTTGTGTTTAGATATCTTTTGGTTTGAAATCCTAAATATTTATTATTTTAATAAAATATATTTTACGGATGACAGTTTTCCTTTTAGGGTTTGTCTTGGCGTGTTCTTTTTCTTATTTGTAACTGCATTCTTTTGTTCATTTAATGTGATTGCACTCAATATATTGTAAATATATTTCTATCAAATAAATATTACCTAAACTTTATATCAATGTCCGTTATTAATACTCCCACATTTAAAATTAACAAATAAAATCTTTGTTACAGGTAACCGTGCGTCACCGGTGAGCCATTGGTCCGGAATGCAGTTGTTACCGCTGGTCAAGGCAGTACTTCTCCTTTTACGTTCGTCCTATTAACCTTAGAGTGGATGCAAATCTTAAACTGCATCATTTATAATTCTTCATTTTGCGGTGTATGAAAAATTCCACAAAAAAATACCTTATTTTGAGATGTACGAAAATTCCACAAAAAAAAAAATGTTTTTTGTAAAGATATCTAAAATACTAATACAATAATAAAACGTATCGCTATCTTAAACAAAAAACTTACTTCTTATATAAAAAACTTACGAATACTTCTTTCTGTTTTAAGTTACCTACTAGCTCTCGTTAAATCTCCAAAATGGAAGCTCGTCACTCAATATTTGTAATTTAATAAGTTTTCCGGCAGTAACACAGAAACTTCATAATATATAGATATATTTACTGTTAAGGGACACAACCTCTTAGTTTCAATGCTGTCGAATTCAACAGATGAATGCCTCCGATAGCATTGAATCCCCGATATCCGTCAGATAGCTTTACTGACCGACCATTGTCCATCTTCAGCGTTAAGACACAGGCCGGCGCCTTAGAACAATATGGTCTATTCTATTAACATAGAATCCATCAATTCAATATACGAGTAAGCACTAAATAATTCATAGCCTTCGGACATTCTACAAAATTTGCTAAATACCAGGCCACATGTATTATTTTCACCCTAAAAAAACCTACTCTTATTTGGCCAATAATAAAATTTTACCAATATTGGTACAGCACAAGCTTCACAACTATGTTTCCTGTTAAGACCCAAAGTCCTTTAGTTTCAATGGTTCATAATTCAACAGATGAATGCCCCCGATAGCATTGAATCCCCGATATCCGTCAGATAGCTTTACTGACCGACCATTGTCCATCTTCAGCGGTAGGACACGGGCTGACGCCTTAGAACAATATCTAATCTATTAACGTATAGATTATTATAATACATTAATTGAATGTAAACACTAAACATTCATAACTTTAGGAGCGTATTACGAATAGCATACATCGATAATTAAATCATACTACAGTTTAGAACAGCTTTCAAAATAATACAAGCAAAGAACGTGTGGGTCACTTGATTGTTAATGATTACAAATCCCATCATCGGTCACTTGATTTTAGGTGATACAGAAATGCAAACGGCCTTTGATGACAGAACATATGTGATTAGTTTCAGTCTCCTTCCTGTAGGAAAGAAATTCCACTTTCAAATATACCATATTGAAAATACGTCACAACATAATGCAAAATAAAAATAACATTAAAATATAAGTGTGCATGTCATCGCAAGGAAAAATGAAATACAACTTTTGATTGCTGAGTAAAAATATTCCGCAATTTCAGGAATGACATTTTTCACTGATATAAATTTTAACGTAGAATATTTAAAGAGTTTTTATTTATGTTTCGCTTCAAAATTGTTATTTTTTACTAAAATGTTGTTAATTGAATACGTCGAAGTCTCGTAAAGTCGAATATTCATTAGGAATCTTTATATTATGCTAATTTGCTTTTCTTGACATAACTAAAGATATTCGTTTGTAAAGAGCCTCGTGTTTTTCTGACCTTATAATACCAGATTATTTTAAGTGGCTGCATTTCCGCATTCCATAATTACGAGCAAAAAATATACATATGAATCCTACTAACATATAAATGAGATAGTTTGTGAAGATGTATGTATGCAAAAACTACTGAATGGATTAAAATGAAACTCGGTATACATATAGGTAAGGGTTCAGTTGAATATTATTTATATGTTAAAAATTTTAACATATATAGAGCCATGATATACTCGAGAATATCGGGCAAAAACTAATTATTAGTATAGTCTTACTTCTAGCTATCAATCATAATACGCAACTTAATATATACAACGACTTGAAAACAATCACATCCTGAAAATATATAGAATAGTGACTTCAGAAAGCAACAATCAATAAAATCTTTAAACACATGTCCAAATCTATTTAAAATACTATTAAAGTTGTGTTAAGCTTAACAAATCTTACAAAGGCTGTTAGTTAAATAAAGAAGATGTGTGCCTTTGCTTATAAGATGTGTGCATTCAAGTAGCAGCGACATCTGGTAGCCTCAAATGACTTTATTACCCCGTAAAGATTACCTTGCTCATTATACCACGTGGGAATCATTTGTAATAGGTAACAGAATAAATTCTTTTAAACGGAATAGAATTCTGCTTCCTCGTGGATATACCCAAATTAACTTTCCATTATTCGTAGGAAGTGATGAACATTTTTCATTAAATCTCGTGTAATTCTCGATCTTTCGTTCTAAAAAATATTTGTTTTATTTTGAACTTGAATCAGGCTAGTTTGAATATAATATCACTCAATAAAGGTGCAGTTTCCTAGTGGTAAAATAAATTTTGATATCGATCCAGTTTTTGTGTGAAAACATATCAAACACATATATAACTACCTGAGCTACGTAGTTTCGCCCGCTTATATATCCCGTTCCCGTTGGATTATTGAGATAAAAACTTCCCTATGTCATTCCTAGGGTTTCAAAGAATCTCTGTACAAAATTTCATCCAAATCGGTCCTGTAGTTTCGGAGCCTATTCAATACAAACAAACAAACAAATCTTTCCTCTTAATATTAGTATAGATTTGTAATATTATCATGATTGTAATTAAAAGTGTTTGTCAAAAACACAAGTATTTCCTCTTTTTATTAAAATTGCGTTTTCTTGTATATTCTTGATTACGTGCAAGTCCCAATTTAAAATGCTGTGTATTGCCAACACATCATGATACGATCCTACAAGACTTGACGCTTTACACTCAAATTATTGTTTATTTTGTTTAGTGAGTTAGGGATAATTAATGTTATTGTTTAGAAGAGCAACACGTGTAATATACATAATTAATATACCTAGTTGATGTATGGTTGGTGAGTTTATTTTTGTGTCATGAATATGATATTGAATGACTTGATAATTCGAGTATTAGTATTTTCTTGTTTGTTTTAACGTGAGTACTTTCCATATTAAATAAAATACTTTTAAAGGATTGTTAACGCGGTTTAGTTAGTTTCAAATTCTCTTAAAATGTCTTTATTAAAGAAACTATTTTGAGCATTAAATGCGCGATTTATATTCGAAAATAGTGTGAAAGTAATAAAAAATAATATAATAAGATAGATAAAGAAATATCTATTTTTTACTTACGTTGACACAAGTTGATAACAAAATCTATGTTCAATTGTTTTTGTTTATGTTTTATGCAAAAGTCTGTCCCTCAATTTTTAATCAATTTATGCAAACAAACAATTTCAAGCTTACACGATACGATCGAGCCTACAAGCGACTTGACGCTTTACACTCACATTCTTGTTTATTTTGTTGAGTGAGTTAGGCATAATTATTGTTATTGTTTTCAACAGAAACACGTGTTTGGTGCAATTTATACATGGTGTATTTTTAAGTAGGTTTGTTATTCGGTTATGAATAGGTTTATGAGTTGTTCATTAATTTAGCTTTATGAGTTGATATTGGTTTTCTGTCATTATGATTGACAATAAGTGCGTTAATCAAAATTTATTATATTATTATATAGTCTTAAATGTAAATAAAAAAAAGACTTGTTGTCTATTTTTAAACGTGTGTAGTTCTATTTAATGCAGTTGTATTTATGTACCATAACGTAATATACATCTTTTTATATAAGACTTTTCATATTTAAAATGAAGTAGATAATTAGAAACAGTCATAAATAACCTTTACGTTCAATGGAAAAGAATGTATAAAATATTAAGATATCCCTTAATATAATCTATCTTAGATACATTTACATCTAAATGCAATAGAGGGTAATGGATTACTTCCTATAATCACAACAAAGACTATATTTGGCAAGCATGTTTACACACTGACCCTCATCTGGCATCAGAAGTGCATTTTACATCGTATCCAATGCCTGCTTCCAATAAAACAATGATTGACTCCATACTGGCAGAACGTGACCAGAATTTAGCATCCAATTTTATACGCGAGCGTAAAAACTCATGCATTCATAACCCTCCTATATTCACACAGACTACCTTATACAGCCACGATAAATTTTGTATACTGGTGATTTGATCGTGTTCTGATATGCTTCTGTTTTTGTCTGTGGCGTTTGTCACATTTTATACGGGCTAAGTTAAGTTTGCTAAATGGGGCGTGAGGAAACGAGTTGATCAAATTTGAACCTTATTTAAGGTGCTTTTCTCATTCAAATTTCGTGCGACATTTTCAATGCAGAAGCCAAAGTGACAGTTTTAATTTCCGCCGCAATCATTGTACATAACGTCCTAAATAATTTCGGGTGCTAAAGTGAAATAACCTAGAAATATCTTGGCGAAGAATATTCTCGAAATATCTATTTTTGATTGTACTTACTAGTATTGTACAGATTTTTAAACCTACTATTAGTGTGCGGGAGCTTACTACTATAATAAAGCTATCTATAATGACACAGTTATATGTTAAAGTATTACATCTATTCTTTTTAGAATTTTTTTATGCGTTATGTACAAAGGAAACGTATGTTTACTGCTTTTCTAATAGGCCCTTAAATAAAATAATTAGTTTCTACAATTATAGAGTCATTAGATTAATCCTCTAATTAGGAAAACGTATATCTGAGCCCCGGAAATTCGGTCCTAGAGGTTAAAACTATTATCTTCCACTGAGTCCTGTAAACCCTTTACCGGTTTAATTATATGCTTGATACTTTCCGGATAAATTAGGAGCAAAAAAATTGCTGCGGATGTTGGAATTAAACCCTAATTTGTTCTTCCTTACTTTGTTGTGTTGAGAATTTTCGTTTTAATAAAATTGTATGTTTAGTAGACGGGATGGTATTTTGCAAATATTATTTAAAAGCTTCATATAATTCGTGGTCACCTTCATGATAATGTTAGGAACACTAACTCTAGTAGATTAGAATTGTAGGATTAAAGGAACTAGATTAGTTTTGAGTATATGGTCAATTTCTTAGGTCCGGTTAATATAAACGACGGAACATCATAGTATAACAGATATGAATCGTTTTCATTAACGGGCAGTTGTAATTAACGGTTATATAAGAATCCCCAGCAGTGTGGAATCTACATTTTTGGAGCTAAGGCACACTATACTATAATTTCTTAGGTCCGGTTAATATAAACGACGGAACGTCATATAACAGATACGAATCGTTTTCATTAACGGTTGTAATTATCGGTTATTTAAAAATCTCCAGCAGTGTGGAATCTACATTTTCGGAGCTAAGTACAGTACAGCTTTACGATCTTTGGGGCAAAGCATGCTTCGCCCTATTATCTTAAATCCCTGTTAATCCCCAAACAAAACTAAACGAACCCAAAATAAGATTACCCAATGGGGAAATTGGAAATTACATTAGAGGTGTAATGTCGTACTTGGAATAGAGTATCGCCCTTCTATACATATATAAATGTATTATCTATCTGTTAATGAAAGTATTGATGTTAAAAATAGAGAAGTAACATGTCCCCTCTGAAGGCAAGGGGACGTTAAATTCTGTACACTGATCAATCGTTATTTAAGGATAAGTACGTGATCATTTTGTGTGTAATTTTTTAACGTCTTCACCGGACCAAACCTAGGTCCTTTCAGTTCTAACGCTTGTCGCGCTAACCACTGAGCCAACGAGGCACTCAACTCAAAATTAATGGGACAACATTGAATTAAATTTGCTTTGAGTCGAGACCCAGTTGGGGCACTCATTTGTTTATTTTGTTTGTTTACATTATGTCTGTATGTATAATGTATAATGAGTTGTGTGTCCCGATAAATGATTTTTCTTTCTTTAATTTTTCTCTTTATTACTTTAATTCCATGTCCATCCCAAACTAATCAGAGCCAAAATAAGATCCAAGTACTGATGGGCTATTAATTAGTTAGTGTTTATACGTGAGAGCGATTTAACAGGTCCACGGGGAAACCATTAGAGGGGATTACCTTCCCCTTGCGTGTTACTTATTAACGGGGACTTGTAATCGTGATGTGGAGTTATTGAGTATCGTATGTATCGTTGTATGTGTAAGAAGTCGTCGAAATATTTTTAGCATCATCTTAAATTTCTTTCTTGATTATCGTGGGTTTAAAATAATTGATTTTTAATAACGATTTTATATCTAAGTAATAAAATATTAAATATATGTATAAGGTTTATATGTTCTCTTTAATTGTTCTCACTGAATCATCTTCATCCAAACTTCCATACTCGATGTCAATGCGAAAGCAACTCTCTTAAGTCCGTCTCTTCTTCACGCTTAAACCTGTAAACCGATTTGGATGAAATTATCTACAGATATTGAGATGAAACCTGAGAAAGCATATAAGATAATGTATAAACATTATCTGGGATAACCCAGAAATCCCACTAAAACAGGACATATACTCGGGTGAAACCGCAAAGAGTTCGTAGGTATTTTCTACATATTGTCTAAAAAGTCTTTTTTTTGTTTAACTTAATCACTTAACTTAATATTTCTGTCACTTGAAATTACGTTCAATTAACTTAATTTTAGTAACGTTAAATAATGGCTTATTATATTTGTAGAATAATTTCACCCAGCAAACTATACTAAATATTAAATTTAAATGTTTTTGTTCATTTATTGCAGCACAATAATACCTCACTAGCATGAATTGAGTACAAATTGGCCATATTAACATGTACATTATTCAAATAATTCAACAAGAAAATACAAATTCAAATTACATTTTCATTTCATCTGGGTGTTAATTAAACCAATTATTAACTTTGCTATCTAATTTTAAAATGTTATAACAAAGTCCTTACATAGTTACAATTAGAGTTAATTAAGTATCACATATGTACAGGGCTGCCACATACTTAATAAAAGTATTGTATTTTGGGCAATTGTACTCGTATATTCAAAATAAATGACGCAAAATATTTGGAGGAGGTTCTACGGAAAATGCGAGCATTGACATCAAACTTTTGTTGTAAAAATATTGTCTCAGGTAATTTGAGTTACAACCTTAAATCAAAACAAACAGCGATGTTGTATTGTAATTTGGGTAAAAAATACAATCTATGGATGGATCAAAGATTTTCCAACAAAAATAGTAGAGGACTCTTTTAAATTACTTTTACGCTCCGCTTTTTTCTTAAATTTAGTACCTATAATATAATTTGTTACAAAAAGGTGACAACCCTACATGTAGGATGCAGGTAGAAGTTTAATTAAAACTACAGGGGTAGTTTTCGTGTCCAGTGTGTTTTCATTACCATTAAACAGTTCTCGATTTGTCTTCGTTATTCTGTAATGGGCTGAGTTCGACTCATTGTGAACCTAATATTGTGGGAGATGAAGATGAAGAATAATAGTTTCTATTTTATTATATACTAGCTTCTGCCCGCGGCTTGCTTTGAATAATCTGCCTTTATTTGTACGAATTTTTTATTTTATTTTAAATTTTAATCTGTGAAATGAATTATATTTGTAATAATTAATTTAAATGTATGTATTAATTTGTATTATAAAATGATTATTATTATGGACTCTCGTTGTCTGAAATAAAGGTATTTATTATAAAATTCGGGGTCTATAGATCAATGAAAGTATCCTATCACCCAGCTAATAGGGTATCTGTATGTGACATTTCATCAAAATGTATTGAGTAGATGCGACGCGATTTGTAATATTCGTAGGATTAAACCTCAAAAGCTTTAAAAAATTGTACAAGTTGGTGACAAAATATAAATATAAATAAATATCGCTCACAAGCGATTTCTACCTTTCATGAAGAACAAAATTTAATAAAAAAAATAGTTTGTTATTTTAGTATTGATTGTACCTAAATACAAAAGCTGTTGGAACATTTGTTAATTTAAAATATTAATGAAAAAGCGTACTTTTATTAAGAGCAAAAATTTTACTTCGTTTAATAATGTTGTTTTAAGCTATAAATTCTATTTGAAAACAATATTAAAAACTTTTTTAAGCAAAATTGTTAAGATTTTTTGTTCACTTTGTACTGTCAATAGATACATTGATTAAATTAAAATGTAATATAATGAAAGTAGACTTAAGAAATTGTTTATGAGTGCTATTCTTGCGACTAAATTAGTCTTTGAAAAAAATAAAGCAATTGCTTTTTACGTAGTAGTAATTTTTTAATGACTTTTTGTCCTTTTTTATTAATGCCAACATTTTAAATAGACCAATAAAGTAAAGCATCAGTCACCTTGGGCCTAGATACAGCTTTCTGGTGGTCAAAAAATGTTTGAAATCGGTCCAGTAGTTTTTGTGTAAAAATATTACAAACATAGATACTAACTTCCTCTATTTACAGACTGTGGACTGTCCCAAATGGGACGCGGAATTGAACTTAAGTCGAGTATCCTTTTAGTATTTAGACATAAGACTGCTTTTAGAAACACTTAAAATTCCGATTGTGCTAAACGGCCGGTACACAAATCACTGACAAACTCGTGTCAGCGGAATTTATGAGAATTTATGAACTCATTTGTTAATGGCTGTAGGGCCCATAAATTATTCCTTATTAGCTGTTGCGTTAACTTTTCTTTAATGATTTGTCTGTGGGGTGTATGATGAATTACATTGTAGTCAAGTTAAATCTATGTGGATTGATGTCTTGATTGGTAAATAATGTTCTTGAAGATTTGTTTGATAAATATTTGCAATCGAAGTGAAATTTTTTTCAGTCATTCAAAAATCTTGATAGACCACGCAGAACATAGTACAACATACTTACAACAAATTAAATCTCTTAATTTTGTGCATCTATTATGCATTGGTTAACGTAACAAATTTTCTAATGGAATAGAAGTTAAATTAAAACATTGTATTACAAACATACATATAGATATATTCAATAACAAATAAATGTTTATTTTCAAAAGCTTAGTATACGTACATACGTACATACATTAGTGCCCTGTCCTCTACAACTAGGCGAATCTGTATCAAGAAATCGTGCCTCCCTTTATATTAGGTTTAATTTGATGATGATGGAGATGATTTCTATACAAAAACCTTATTTTAGTCTACATTTCAAAGAGATGAGACAAATCATTGCATCTATTTTTTGAACTTCCTTATACACACAAACACTTATTCTAACATTGACACGGCTATGATTCACTTTCCCTCCGTGGCCAGCCATGTGCGGTGAACTGGGACGACCATGGGAACCCGCGGTCAACACTTTAATATTCTACCCTTTTATTTCAACCATTTTGTATTAAAATTGTGCTTTAACACTTCGCAGTTCGTAAATCTACAAAATTGTTCGTCGTTACGATGTATCATGATAGGTGTATAAACGTTTGTTATATATTAGTGTAGATAATTTATTTTAAAAGGTAATATAACTAAATAATCTGTAAAATTTAAAAAATAAGCGTCTACCTGCTAAGCGTTTAAAGCTTGTCAATATTAAGAAAAAAAAAACACAAGAAAATACGACATCATAAACTACCACAATCCAAATCTTGAATGAAAATGTTACCACGTTTTATCAATAGACAAACGCACGCACACAATTAAAATACCTTTATAAAACAATATTCTTACCATTGTAAAGGAAACCGCACCGGGGAGCGGTTAATAAATCTTACCCGGTCTTTCCCCGACTGCGACAAATTAATTAGGCCTATGAAGAAACCGCTTTTACCAATCTTGAAACAATTTATCTTAAGGTATACGCTATTTGAGCTTTTTGTGTCTTGTATTTGTCCCCGGGAAATTCAGTTTAAATCCCGATATATAGGAAGAAAAACGAAAGTGAGAATAGGAAGCATAAAATTATGTATTTTTGTTTCTATTAAAATGTCGACAACATTGGATTAAACCTTTCAACTATATGCCTTTTATTGTTAACTCAAAAGTTCGCTTTATATGTCTATAAAATAGGCTAGCATCAAAAAATGGATAAAGCATTAAAAATAGCTCAATCGCACCCTAGAACAAGGAAAAAAATTTTTAAATCTATCTAAAATCTAACTTATATTAAAATTCAAAGATCAATATTTTATACACATACGTTTGTTCATAACAGTAGAATCATCTGACACATTCAGTATGTGGGATTATTGTTATTATACTATAATAATAACAATCATCCCACATATAGAGATATTACGTCTATTGTTACAGTATACCTTACACCGGTAACAAGTTACGCCCAATGTAAATAAGCGATACTGTTACACGTATCTATCCTATTAAGTGATAGTGAATAAACTTGTCTCCTGTGACCATTGATATATAAAAATCCTAGATGCACATACAAAAGTACCGTTCGAACTGGATCTAAACATCTAACAAACGCTCACCTATTTTACATGCATAATAATTATAGTATCAACTAAAATTCAATTTCATGCCAACTATTTAAAGTTGTTTTTTATGTTCACTGTTTGCTATGTTCTTACAACCGGTAATTGAAATTTGTCGTATTATAGTTTGGCCTTTTTGATTTGGCTGTATAATAGTTTTGAGACAAAATATTAATAATCTAAACCATGTTTCAAAACTAATCAATAAAGGTAAGAACCTTCATTACTTTTACTACGAGTAAGAAAGTGGAATATGTAGGTGTATCTAGGATTTTAATATCTGTGACTTATAATTGACAAGATACCCAATAAGACACTAACTACCCGAATAGCGCGTAATATCATCACTTCGTTCATTAACTTCCCACATTCCTCCACGCAAAAACTAATCTTATTATAACATAATAAAGTCTAGTTTTGTTATAAGTGTAGGTCATCATAAAAACATTTCTCAAGGTAATTATCGCGCACGTTTCTCCTTTAATCATACGTTTCGAGGATGTTTTGTTTATTGCCGAAAGTTCTGAATGTCGGCAACGTGGACAGTTTTGAGAAAATGGAGTGTATGAAGCGCTATGATATGTTTGCGTCTGGGTATCGTCCTTACATGCTTACTTTAGAAGAAGATAATGAACTGAAAATGGGCATTCATTTTGATACAGAGATATTTTATAATAATAAATATACATTTAGTGGTTGTATTCTGAAGGCCTCATACTATCTTGTATAAAACATCAAAGAATGTTTGATTTATGATAAGGTGTGTACTCTACCTTACGACATTAATGGTAATAATAATCAAATTACAAATTGTACAAATAATCTAGAAGCAAGTAATTTTGTCTTACCTTGGAAAGGAAATTGGTGTTGTATATTTGAAAACATAGCTATCCCTCGTTTAATTAATTTAAGCTTAATTAAAATACGTTGTGTTACAGAGGGGGTAATGGGCTAACGTTTGTCTTTCTTAATTTTATCGAACGATTTTCTTGAGAAACATTTTCGTAAAGTATAAACGTAATGAAGAGTATGAATTAAAATTATTCAAGTAATTCCATCCTACTTTTACATAGTTTTGTGTAACTATGTACCATTACTGTGCGACTAATAATAGTAGTTTATATATTGTATACTAGCCGAGCCTTGCGGTTTCACTCACGTAATTTCTGATCCCTTGGCAACTCCCAAATTAAATATTACTCTAAGCAGTATCCACCAATAATTAACCTTGCAAACATGTAAATTCGCTGAACTCTTTAATTCTGCTTTAATTGTCTCCGTTATAGTAATCATGATTTATTTCTGGAAACTTCTTTGAATGAGTTAATTGCAACTTCGGGTGCGAAGTGGCTCATTTACATTGCAAGCTATACGCTCTTTGTATTTGGTTAGTTTCTAAATTAAAATGTACGGCTTCTACAAATTCATAATGTGCATGTTTTGCAATATTGCAATTTAACTGCTGTTTATAGCGGTCGTTTCTACTTTTCAAAGGATATGTATAAAGATTTTTATGTAAGTATTCAACATTAATATTATACAGAGGACTTTGTTTGTTTGTTTGCAATGAATAAGCTCAAAGACTACTGGGCCGATTTTAAAGTTTCTTTCACCATTTGTAAGCTACATTATCCACGTGTAACATAGACTATATGTTATAGACATGGAAGCGAAGCCGCGCGGATCAGCTAGTACTTTATAAGGTGTAATTGTAACTGACAACATTCTTTTTTTATTGTAAACACTGTGAGATCCAAAAAAATGTGTTTTTCTTCAAATAATAATACATACCTACTTTTCAAAACCGCAGCTACATTAAAGGTGAAATCAAGTATTCGATGTAAAATCAATGTTGTGGCGAAGCATTATCATTTCGTGATAGGCGTACCTGTTCCCTTATCAGCTCGTTCCCTATCTTGCGGAAAATGCAAGTTACATTTGCAGATTCATTTGGTGTGCACATTTTCTGCTCATTTATATGACGATGCTCCTACCTTTTTAGTGTATTTTTTATATTTTACGTAAAGTAAATATCTTTATATTTAATAGAGTTTCTAGTTTTGATCACTAATGAAAAAGAAGGCTAACAAAAAATTATTAGAATCTAGAATTTGCGATATTTGTGATCCCTTTTGTCAAGAAAAGGTTAGTGCACGAAAAGTTAGTACACAGGTTAGTACACACTGCACTGTAGAGTGTAAAGGATAGAACACATTGCTATCTTAAATATATTAATTTATATCCATGTAATTATTTCCATTGCAGTACTATGTTTATTAAAACGTGACCCATTAATCAACCCAGCCGAAAATCGATCTCCAATCTAACCTGAAAATAGAAGAAAAACAGACCGTTTTTATCAACCATTTCGCTTTATTTTTCGACCAAAGTGTCAAGAGTGTTGACAATGGATGAGTGCCTGTCGATTTCAAGGGCCCTTAATTAAAGTGCCCTTTGATTGTACCGCTCAATTTTTGGGTGTTAGTGTTAATGTTTTCGGGACTTAAGGAAGATTTTCTTCCTTTGTGTTTTTATAGTTAGAAAGAGTACTTCAAATACGTAAATAGTGAGTTAGTCTAGACTAGTAAAATATGTAGAGGAATAGTAGTCCAAAAGACTCCCTTGATTAAAGTGCCCTTTGATTGTACCGCTCAATTTTTGGGTGTTAGTGTTAATGTTTTCGGGACTAAAGGAAAATTTTCTTCCTTTGTGTTTTTATAGTTAGCCAAAAGGAGTAGTTCAAGTACGTAAATAGTGAGTTAGTCTAGACTAGTAAAATATGTAGAGGAATAGTAGTCCAAAAGACTCCCTTAATTAAAGTGCCCTTTGATTGTACCGCTCAATTTTTGGGTGTTAGTGTTAATGTTTTCGGGACTTAAGGAAAATTTTCTTCATTTGTGTTCTTATAGTTAGCCAAAAGGAGTACATCAAATACGTAAATAGTGTCTAGACAAGCAAAATACTTTGTAGAATTAATAATAGTCCAAAAGACTCCCTTAATTAAAGTGCCCTTTGATTGTAGCGCTAAATTTTTGGGTGTTTGTATTAATGTTTTCGAGTCTTAAATACTTTTGTGTTTTTCATACTAAGGACTTCTTTTAATACACAACAATTAGTTTGTCTAGTCGTCTAAATATTAGTTATAAAAGGAATTGTAAGTTCGTCGTATCTAGGAAAGGAGGTTATATATTAACATTGGTTTGTTGAAGAAATAAGATACCCTTTATTAATGTGTCTGTAGATTCTGCCGTTCAATTTTTGCTCGATTTACAATACGATCAGTAGATAAAAATAAAAATAAACTCCTTGTTGGTCAAACTTTCGTTAGTCTTTTAATCATGCAGGCGTGACTATAAAAACATTAAATGCGTCTAGGCTAGAAAATGTCTCCGATGAGAACCCTCTTATGGAAATACAGTCCATTGAACATTCTATTAGTAGGGATACCATACCTTCCGCTAAATTTATAATTAATTGTTAACACGTGAAGTATTCATGCAATTCAAATGTATAAAAGTTAAATCGCATTTATGCATAGGATTTTGCAAATTTTACGCCACTGATTACTTGATAGACAGTACAAAATATAGAGAATATAAAAATATTTAAATGTAAATTCATGTAAATGTAGCAAATTGAGCATTGAATCGCTCCTAAAAATACCCGCAATAAAACTAAAATGCTACTTCATTCAGCATTTTTTCCTAAATTATTTACGCAAAAATACAACGAGCAAATAATCTGTTCTAATTTTAAACGTAAAAGTACTATTTAAAATTTCATTTTATATTTAAGCCTAGCAGAAATAGACGAGCACTAATACGGGGACAAAATGTCCTCATCGGCCATCGACATCGTTTACTAAACCCGCACTCGAATATTCAAATTAGTCCTACACCCTTACGAGCTAAAAGAAGCCTAACAAAAGAACTTAGGGAGCTAGGATCGAAGCTTTGTTGACGCGAATATCGGTTTTATCACACACACATATGATATACTTCGCCCCGTTCTGTTTGGTCTGTAATTCGATATGGATGCGTGTGAAGTGGCCAGTGAAATTGACATCGAATGTCTGTGGCTCTTTGTTGTTACAAATAAATGTGTTTATACAGTATCGATTCTAGAATGTAAAGACGAAAAATGTTCGTTTAATTCTCTCGTAAACTTGACATTTTGCACTGTAATTCTTATTTAACACACACGCTGAAAGCTAAACATTGACTTCGAAATTGCTCTCGGGGGTATAATATATTGGAGAGATTGAACTTTAAGTAACATTTAAGAAACTCTGCGTTAATTACCAGTGTAAGCACACTAATTCTTGCAATATATTCTTTTTCTTTTTTAATTTATATCTACACTTCTGATAACGGTATAGGTATTTAAATGTGTTTATTTTTTTATGTATTAAAACTTCTTCAACATAGGAACTTCTTAATAAAACAATACTGGCCACTAAGAATCATGATGAAAAAAAACTAACGTTGCAATAAGAAGTTCCATATTTAAATAAAAGCGCGGACCCTTTTTCGGGAGTGAGTCATGTAGTGAAAGTTTTATTTACAATCAATAATATTAGTTAGTAACACGTATTTTTAACGATTTATTTCAAAATGCAAGGTAAGCCTTTGCTTTATAACTTTGTCCCACGTTTTAGATTCAAGCAATCCGACAACCGCTTCTTTGATTAAAAATCTATTAATATCGATAATGGAATACAAAATACAATAACGCAGCGGAACATGGAGGCCCTTTGTGTTTGAACTTTCGATTTAAGATTGTGGAGCAATGTGAGGTATAGATCAAAGACGTTTTCTCTGCCTTTGAGAGCGTGTGTAATATTTTAATGCAATATTATATTAAGTGCTCGATTCCACGGGACTATTCGAATTCTAAATGTATTCATATTGAATTAGGTTAGGTTAGAATTAAATCTATTTTGTATATATATATATCGATATTCTTATGTGATTATGTGACATGTTTATTAATTGAATATACTCTTGACATAATTACATACCTAAAGGATTGTTATGTTCAATTAAATGGTTCTTTTTCAACAATCTATTAAATTTTGGTTTTAACATTTTCTGAATACAAAAATAAAAAGTATGTAACATTATATTTTAATGCGAAAGTTAAAGACAAAAAAAGAATTATTCGTATCGTAAAAGGTTCGTGAAACGTTATTGAGAATAATAAAAATATTGATTACAATATCAATAGATATTCAATTTCATTCGAGAACAATCGCTCATGAGACATTTATAGACGAGACATGAAGATGAATTGTGCCAGTAAGGCAGGCAAGAGCGGTTGATTGCGTTCGGTAATATATATCGGATATATGTTATACCTTATTCAATTCGAGTGACGTTTGTATTGTGATCGCAATAGACCTAACCTATTTTCGGCCAATAGTTACTCATTAGCCGTCGTAAACTGTCTAGTTTTAAAGTAAGAACTCTATTCAAAATATGTATTGGTAGTAAGTTATTCGGAGTCTGTTTGTATTTCATTATTTACTAGACAATAGACGACGAAAATATTTATCTATGAAAACTTGGACCTAAAATTAGGTCTATTTGTTTTATTAATATTAATCTGATTAAATAATTTAATGTTTTGTATGCATAATGTGTAAAAGTAGCGATCATTTTTCCTATTATGTATCTAGTATTTTTGATAATTTAGAGCCAATCTATAAAACTCAAAGATAATCTATCAACGCACAACCCAACTCGCTGGACGAATCGGGATGAAATTGCAATATGTAGGTAGATGTTATGACGTAGACATCAGCCAAGAGAGGATTTTGATTAAATCCCACGGGAACGGAGTTTAACAGATATACGCGGGTGAAACCGCGGGGCTAGTAAATTTATTAAACTAGAACCGGAATTCGAAAATTTAATCAATCAATTGTTTGAACTTTTCGCATCAAAGCTAACCTATTGATTCGCAGTGCCGTTGTTTTCGGATGGAACACGCCAAAATCAGTCCACGCAAAAGTTATTCGCTGGCACATTCATGCATTTTAACGTCGAACAAAACTACCAGATACCTAAACAAATAACTACGCTTTGGGATGATTTTGATGTATTCGATATATTTATAAATGATACATGTTAGAAAATATTTTTTTAAAACATTCAGCGGATCACAACTACTAATAATTATCTATATTATTACAAATATGAAATTGCTTTATAAGTAAAAATATATTTAAATTTAAGTAAAGAAGTAATTTATTCAAAGCATTTAACAATGATGGAAACTTGAGCTCAGTAAAATTGACTGCATCTTAAATACGAAAATAATATTTATTTCCAATGTTTTCCATATTTAAAACGGCATTTCATTTTATTGTATGAAACATTCTCAAAAACGTACACGAAGAGGAAGCATAAAACATTCCGAATTTACTACAATTAGCAGTACATTTTCTATGATAAAATTCCAAAAATTCATATTGCAAACGTACACCAATAAATACAGAAATATTCTGAACATTTCCACAGCGAAGATATTTCGCTAGTCGTACCGTAAAGTCTATTACAATTCTAGCACAAATTACACATACCTTGGCTCGTTAAATATTGTTATTGTTCTCGTAAATTACATTTACGTTATCAAGAATAGAGTGCGAGGCACAAAGGTTAATAGTACCGGCTTTATGGAGTATACGCGTATAGATTATATGGATTAGTAATTAAAAAGTGACTACAATGCGTATAATTAGTTTATTATTATGAACATTGAGGTCACTTTTATAGTAAGCGTATTGGGAAATCGAGATGATATAATAGGCTTATTCTGTCCCTGACTATGATCGATTCTTTGACCAATAAAAGATATCCAGATAATAGCCTATCTGTGTAATATTAATTTCATTAAAATCTTCAAGTCGTTGCAGAGTGATTGACATAAACATCCAATCTTTCGCATAATAGCAATAATTAAAACTAAATATTATATGGTTAGCATAATATAAAGGAAATATTCATATTAGAAGAAAACGGAGAACATAGAGAAAACATTATTACTTTTATTTCATTTCACATCAAACTTTCGGTTAACTAACGAAAATTAATTCATACTCCGAAATTGTAGAGAAAACAAGTCTATTAAATGCTCGACTTCAAATTAAATACATAAGTATTCGACCCTTCTGCCCTATTTAACTTATCTAGTTAAGTGTAGCTTTTTGACTTGAGATAAATTGCGGAACGGAGTTGAAATTGCAGTGGCCTTGTTGTGGCCTGTTTGAACCAACTGGATCTCTATGATAAACAAGTTTCATTGGTTACATTTTATACTATTTTGATCCCGTTATTTGTAATAAGGTGAGGTAAAACAGTACCAACATACCGAGAAGTAAAAATCTGTCGTACTAGAAATATATCCTTTATCAAATCGTAAAACATGTAAATGCGATATTTGGGTACGACAAATCTAATTTTCCAGCGAAGATATCTCTGATTGATTCGACAAAATGTACTTATTTGTTCTCTTTTGTTCACAGTCAGAGAACATCCATCACACCACGTGACAAGGTTACGGCATTCCAGACATCTGGACGGGTACCTACCACTACACACGTCGGCCGTAAGTAACCCCAATCTAATCCATCAAAATCTAATTCATCATCAACATTTACCATACAATCCCTACCTCGATTAGCCCTCGAAGCTTTATCCCTTTAGATTTCATCTTGATTTTGGCTTATTTTTAATCTATTCGTATTGTAATTGCATGTAAGTCGTATGTACAATTACACGCATATCTAAATTGATTTCATTATGCCTCACGGGATTGATGTAAGTAATCTTCTTAACTGTAAGTTAATTCATATTCCATTTCTCTGTGCTATAAATATCTCATAATAAATCTCTCCCTTATAAGCCAATGGAATATCGTAAGTTAATTCTTGACAAGTATAAATGTATTTTTTAAGAATTGATCGTCTATATTGCACGGTAACGTTGTATATAGTATTATTTAAAAGTTTATTAGTTTTGTTAGCCGTTGAGATTCCAAACAAAATTTTGGTACCTGTTATATTTTCTTAGTTAAAGTTATTGTAGACGTAATTAGTAGTAACATTAATAATGACAGAGTTGCACACCCGGATGGGTTTTCAGTTTATTCCGGCGACAGCACCGAAGCTCGCCGTGAAGGACAACCACAAGCCGTTGTTCACGGAATGCCTGAACTACAGGCCGACGCTGAAAGAGGAGCAACCACCTGGGACGTATGTCTTTACCGTAAGTATATGTAATTATGTACTAATAATAAACGTGTTTTTTAATCTCTCACAAACGCTTTTATATGTGTGCACCTTGTAATACTTTTTGATAGTATTCCTTAAGTACTGATTACATTAAGAAAATAAAAAGAAATGTTTATTTCTAGGTCCATGCAGAAGACCGAGATCCCCCAGAAATGGGTGGCACAGTTACTTACAAATTCGTCTCAACGCCAGGAGAGAAAGAAAGATTTCACGTCGACCCCGAAACTGGAAGAATCACAACTGCAGATGTCAGTATTTTTGTCATTCCCATTATTTCAATGAAAAGTATTCCTATTCATTAAAATGAGCGTAGAATGAAAAATTAATCTCCACATAATTTGTCGGATGCTTTTGTTCCTTTCCATTGTTTTTGAATTGAACTGTTTTGGTACATTTCATATTTCATTTCAATTTGTCACTTGTCGTTCCTCAAAACGTAAGCTACACAAAGTGCAAGGATGTAAGGTGGGTATTGTTTCTAGCAAATGTGGCATTATTTAATCAAATTATATTCTTCAGATTTTTGATCATGACGAGCCGTCCCGAGAGAAAGAAGCCTACATTACAGTCCGAGCCAGTGACAATGGACAACCTCAGCTCGATGATGCTTGTACCATTAAAATCCTCATCGAAGACATCAATGATAACCAACCAGTCTTCGACAAAGTCGTAAGTATTATTCATGAAGAATTCAGAAGTAGATCTAAGGTAAGCAATATATCCACTGCAGATATTATTGCTCGAAGCACTCATAAATACGAACTGCTATTAAGCACGACGATTTAACTTCTCTTGTTTATAATGTTGTATATATTTTGTTTATTATAGGACTTATTTAAGCTAGGTAGTTAAGAGGTATGAAGATTATTTTATGTATCAATTGTCTCATATTTACATTGCATCATTCGTAACTGTGACTAACTTTGCATTCGTTCATTAGCCTCAAACCGTGGCGCAGACTTTATTAACACTTGCCTGTTTTTCGAAGGTCTTCCGTGGAGATGTTTGGAAGGTTTGTCTTAAGAACAATGAATTCCACAAAATGAGAGAAAGCGTTTCGCACAAAGACTGTTAAAACTTTTTACACTTGAATTTTAATTACTAACAATCGATTGTTACCATCGCTAACGTAGTTCGTTAAGTTTTTAGAATTGGTTTGAAGTAATGATAACAATCGAGTTTATTAAATATTTCTACTTGCATGTTGCTGCATGTCTGATTTAGGATCATAAGCCGCCACTCAAGGCGATATTGGTAATAATTTAATGTGTTTATCTGATTCACCTTTTTTTGCACATTCGTAGTCGATGTGTTTTCTTTAGCTAGGCTGCTCTTTCCCCATAGACGCATTTTATCACACTGCACGATTATTGATTATTTTCGGAAACTTTCTCTAAGCTTGAGCATGCTTTGCGTAGGACATGTAAATGATATAAGTATAAATCTAGGCTAAAACACGTTGTGTGGACACGATTTAACAATGTTTTGTTTTTGACTAACGAAGGACGTAAGGAAGTCGTGTAACTATGAATTTCTTTACTAATACGACGATAAAAAACTCATGCTTTTGTATGTTTTCCATACAGTCGTACTCGGAATCAGTACCACAAGATTTGCCAAGCGGCCGTGAGGTTATGAGGATATCGGCTACGGACATAGACGATGGAAACAACTCCATCGTTCATTACAGCTTAGACTCGAACTCGCCAGATCAGGCCTATTTCTATATAGACCCTGATAATGGGGTTATATTTTTAAATAAAACAATCGATGTAAGTATTTAATAATTTTTCACTGTGATTTGTAATTTAAGTAAAATTTAGCATTGTTTTATTGAATTTCAATTGTGTTTGAAAAATTTTCCTTGCGTTTGGTTATCTGGTTTGAATCTGACAACCAAGTCATTCAAAAGAGAATTCAATTACCAAACATTTTCCCCGCAAAAATCGAGATCTTATCAACTATAAATGCTTTTAGAAACCACCCGGCTACAAATTCAAATTGAGCGCGATAGTGAAAGACATGGGAGATCCGCCTCAACAAAGTTCGATCACTTTGGACATCCAAGTCGTGGAATCCAACAAGAAAAGCCCGTCTTTCATAGAAGTTCCCGATGAACCGATAAGATTAAAAGAAAATTACGCAGACTTCAATACTCCCATAGCCACTGTGAGAGCGGTGTAAGTATTCCAATTCAATTTGCTCGGATTAAACTTGATATCTTTGCCGAATCTTTTATTTGTTCAGTCTCATCTAAAATACCTATTGGTTTTGGTATGATTATAACGTATATTGTTAGATTAAATTGTGTTTGTGAAGTAATGTTTGATTGGCAAATATATTTGTTATCCATTCTACTGATCGATTATTCTTTGGATTGAAAACGGAGTAGCAAAAATCTTGTCTAATCTGATAGATAAGAGTTTTATATGGCAGATTACGATTTGGTTTATTATTTAAGTTACAGTTTATCTCAATATAAGATTGATTTTCATAAAATCATAATACAAAATAATATCTATTATAAAAAATGTGATTTACTCCACTTAACCTTCCTTACTATCTTTACTCACATTTTTAATAAAAACGATTAGTTTAGATGCATCCCTATGAAAATTTTACTGCCTCGTTGATTGGATGGTTAGCGCGTTGGACATTAAACTCGAGAGGTTCGATCCTCGATGGAGACGTGAAAAAAAATTTACTGGCAGAGCATAGAAGGCTGATCACCTACTTGCCTCTAAATAAAAAATAGATTAGTGAAACGGATTTAAAATCCCCTACAATATGTCACGAGACTTCACCAATGAATGTTAAAATATTGCATACATATTTTAGGTCAAATATCCCAGAAGAAAAGAAACTCCAGTTCGAACTGGTGATGGGACAAACAGAACAAACGAACAAATGGCACACGTTCGTGCTGGAACCAGAAGCCGACTCCGCGTACATCAAGCTGGGTAATCATTTGGACTACGAGAAAATTACCGATTACACGTTGACTGTAAGAATACAGGTCAGTACACCAGGCTATTACGTTGAAATTGCGTTACAAGATTACCTTTTTATCCATTGAATTTAATTAAACTTGACGTTTAGAAAGCTTTTTTCGTTATCATTTAGTTATGGATAATATACATAAATAAATATCTGATGTTTTACTCAACGCCATCTAGTCCCAAACTAAGCAAAGCTTATATATACTATGGTAACCTGTTGATAGACATACTTTAACTTCCTTTTTTTGTTGTTAATACATATAGATGTATTAACACCCAGCCAGTGGAAAGTTACAATATTCATCACATTATAATTTTTCACCCATAAAAATCGAGCTCACACCCTCCGGCGCAATAGCAGTCAATCGAATAAACTACAAATAAAGCATAAGATTACATTAAACTAACATTTATTTAATATTTCTTGTTTCGCAATCATTTCAATCGATCTTATAAACAGCAAGCTGTGCCTAGCGATTGCATCCCATAATTATATTTCCCGCTCCATTCTATGTCCTTTCTCGGGATACAAACTATCTGTATGTTCAGTGATTTAGACATAATAAAGTCAAGTGTTATTTTCGCGTTTATGAAATTGTTTTATCATATTCCAGAACAATTACAAACTAGCAGCAGAAACGATAATCCAAATAGAAGTGGAAGACGTAAACGACAACATTCCCATATTCAGTGAGATCAGATCTGGTAGTGTTCTAGAAAACGAACCACCAGGAACACCAGTCATGCAAGTCAGAGCTTTCGACGCTGATGGCACTTCAGCCAACAACCAAGTTACTTACGAACTCGGAGACCCTTCCGATCCATTCGCAATAGACAGTATCACAGGGAACATAACAACACTAAAAATGTTCGACAGAGAGGAACGAAGCTTCTACAACATCAAAATTATCGCTACAGATAATTCAGAATCCGCGTTAATACCGGGTAAACACAACGCCGGTCAGCAAGTGTTCCTTATAGAGATCGCGGATAAAAACGACAACCCGCCGCATTTCACACAAGACACGTACGTCGCGGAGTCGATAGCGGAGAACGCTAACATTAATGAACTCGTCACGCAGGTTACGGCGCTGGATATCGACACGGGTAAGTTTTTGCTTGCTTGAGGAAAATCTTTGTAGGTACTAAGCACAGATTAGAAAAGGCAGATGGAGTTTGCCGAAGAATAGAGTGACGGTAACTACTCGAACGTACACAAATAGTCTTAAGTTACATGGGAAAGGATAAGTTCATAATATTTTATCAGATATTGATTGGATTAATAAAAATATATAAGCTAAATTTTCTTTAGTTACATGTGAAAGAAAGCATCATCTTCTTATTTATGCTTTTGGGAACCAATTTTATAATGTTATAATAACAGAAGACGGCAGTTAAGTTAAGAAAAAATATAAAGCCCTCGTGACATGTTACGTCCAACTAGACAAACTTTTTGTATTTTATTGAAATTCAGATTTCATTCAATCAGTATGACTGGGAGTCCATTTTTTACGCGTTTATCTTACTGTACACCTTTTCTGCCCTTATTTTCAATCTACAAACGTTATCTATCTTCCTCTCATAGAACTGGCAAAGCTGTATCATTGCTTAACATTATACGAATCACATATACCTGTGCCTGACATAAATATCTAAAATTTTCGCAATCACATGAATACTTAAACAGTCTCGACACTAATTTCAAAAGTAACTCAATCATTACCATTCATCATATGTATTATTTAACTTATCCTTAATATTTTTCCAGCATCCGTGGTAACATACAGCATAGTAGCTGGTAACACGTACGATGCGTTCGTAATACGTAATTTCACTGGTGAAATTCGCGTTAACAACGAGCTCGATTACGAAAACATAACCAGCTATAGTTTAGACGTGAGAGCGTTTGATGGCCTCTACGAAGATTATGCTAAAGTTCTGATCAAAATTGAGAATCTGAACGATAATCCGCCGGTTTTCTTGGCGAATTATACGAAGACTATTGAAGAGGAGAAGCTGTATGAAGGCTGTATCGTTAAGGTAGGACATGTTGCTATTGTAATTTGTTTAATGTTCTTGTTTTTCCTTATGTTTTATTTTTAGGAAACTGTGAGTCATATGAAGTTAATAACATTTAAAAACCTGTTTTGTATGTTCTTGGTCATATTAAATTAAAATTTATATTATTATTGACTGCCTCCTTGGTCTCTGGTTGCATCTTCGACTACAGATCGAGGAGTCTCGGATATGAATCCCGCGACCAAAAAAGTTATTGAAATTTTTCGGACAAAAAAATCTCAGTAACAATCCTGAGTCAAGATTGAGAAGTCTAAACAAATAAATTAAATAATACCTATTGTTCTCAAATAAAGTGTTGTATTAACTATACTTGAAGTAAAACTAACCTTTCCTTACAGGTAGAAGCTTACGACCCGGACCTCGACCGCAACGAGCCACAAAACATAGTTTACTCCTTAGTCAAACACGAACAGAAGGAATTCCTGCAAATAGACAACGATGGATGCCTTCGACTCACCAAACCCCTGGACAGAGACCAGCCCTCAGGGTTCACCAGGTGGCAGATCCTCATCATGGCTGCTGACCACGGAGGCAGACTGGGCTCTGATAGCTTGCGGTCCACAACGGAGGTTATATTGGAGCTGACTGATATCAACGATAATGCGCCGTTTTTGACTAATGTAAGTATTTTGTGAATCTTTTTTGGAATATTATTTCGGAATTAATTATTAATGAAAATTAAATAAAAATTTAAATAAGTAGTGGCTTTAAGCTAGAATTCGCGTCGTAAATTGGGTATAAATCAAGACCTTTCATTTGATACCACACTCGGCTATTCATATGAATATCGTCTATTTACTCCCCTATCTTCGTAATCCCTCTACCGATTTCGCTCATCTTGGTACTCGACATTTTCTTGTGTCTAAACTATTCGCCTAGGAAATTTATCACGATTGAATAAATATTACTCGAGTTATCGTCAGACAAGTTTTTTCATACAAACATACAATCGCCGGGCCATCTCGATTCTGAGTCCTCACTTCGCTCGGTCGAGAATATTAGTTTAGTAATAAACGTGCAAATACATTTGTGTATTTCTGTTACAAATATTTTGTAAAAATCCAATGAGAAAATATGATTATTTTCTTTGTTAGGTAAAATTACTTCAAAATAGATTAACGAGGGAAAAGGAAAAGCATTAATCAAAATTTAACGAACAAACACACATTTATCGCAGGATTTAAAAAAATAATAATTTCGTTTAGTTATAATTTTGATATCAATATCTAGGTCGTGCTAAATAATTCTTTATTCGCGTACCTATTTGTAAGGTATTGAATTTATAGTTTTCATCCGTATTAAAACTAAAGATTCCATTCAATATAGGAAGAAAAATAATCCAGTCTTCTTTTAAAGGGATTGTGACACAATTCTTTTAGATCCCAAATTCAAAGCAACGATATTCAATACGTTGGAATTCTAAAAACATCTCAAATTACGTTTTGTTCGGAGCACGCTTTAGCTTTTAAACTGTGCTGTTATATTGAAATCATTGATGGTTTCAGTCAGTATTGTTACGTAATTTTGTGTTGTGTTTAATTACTTATGTTCTTTATACAAGTCTTAGCTTAATTCAGGCTTTAAGTTTTTGAATAGTTAAAAAACAGTTCTTTTTTGCTACACCAATAATATTTTTGTGTTGTGCTTTGGAGATAAAATGTAATTACTTTATTTATAGTAGGTTCAAATTTGCATAAAATTTTGCTTACGCTACAGTCGAATATGTTAGGTAAATGATCACAATAACTGAAAAAATATTCCGAAGCGAATAAAATACATTTTGGACCATGAATTGGGCTTTGAAGAAGAAAAGAAAATTATTAATAAGTAAATCGTTGAGCTTCCCATAAAAAACATTTAAACTCCTCAAACGAAAAAGCAATAAAGATTATCAGCGTTATCCAAAATCTCAAAAGTCAATAGGCTTGTAAGAAATTAGTTAGCCGTTTATTCAGATTTATGCTGATTGCCGATCCGCTGAAAAACTTCCGACAACTTTGTTGTTCAGTGCTTCTTAATCTAGGCTGATTTCATTTACATTTGTTGAATTATCTCCTAGGCCGGGTTTCTTTCGAGGAAAGATTAAAAAAGTAATTTGATGTGATCGTAGCAAATGCTTGGAGTTTTAATGTTAACCAGCAGTAGTTTTGTTTTGTTTTTTCTTACCTTTGGGAAGGAACGGACATCTTTAACACAGGTTACTTTGTGACCTAGCTAAGATGCCAGTTGCGATCCGAATTCAAGTTTAAAACCTGATGCTGCTATTGCAATTTACTGTGAACTTCTAGTTTTAAGATTTTGATAGTGAGAATAAACAAATGGTTGATTTAATTTTTGAACATAAGATGTGTTTTGATCGCTGAAAAAGTCTTGTTCTCAGAGATGTCTACCAAATTGGTGATAAAAAAGTCAATCACTGAGGGAAATTAAAATACCTGCGCCTCGTTACGATTAGACAGCGTATTCATAATTCCATCAATACACTCAAATCAATTAGATAATTGTTAGTTAAAAAACCCTCCGGCTATAACAATATTCCAAATAAACAACAATTTATATTTTCATCCTCATCAGTATAAAAATAAAAATCCCCATCAATTGATTCCGTTTCAATCGTTAACACTTTAATTAGCGGAACGAAAATACCTCCAGGCGAAATAACAAACGATTCAATACTCCTTTTAAATTTCCAATTTTTACCTCAGAACATGAGTTTCGTTTAGATCCCGGCGGTATCCGGGCCGTTAATTTTTCATGCAAATCCCCCTATCTATGAAAGCTCAATTCGTTTTCCGATCCTTTAGACTCCAGGTATTTTCTATTTCCTATCTACGGATTTAAATAATACACGGAGGTCCGGTGGCTTTCTAAGTATTTCAATGATAGATTTAGCTTCAAATTTGTAACAGTATACGCTTTAAAAAACAAACTTTCAATTAATAACAGGAAGATTTTAAAATATCAAGTTGCAGTTTGGCTTTAATAAATTCTGTTCTATAAATTTTCCTGGTAGCAATTAAATGCATATTTTTGTTTTGCGTTTACGGGGTGATCATTTTTGACTTGTTTATCACTATTTTCATAGTTGATTGATGAGGAGTATTGTTAAATAGGCATTGTTAAACCCTAATGAATCGGTAGATGTTATAAATAATTTCAGTATCTTCAGACATTTTAATGATAATTATATTCCAGACGCAGCCAGTAATATGGTACGAGAATGAGCCCCTAGGGCAAGTGGTGATACTGACCGCAAAGGACTACGACTCGGCGGAAAACGGACCCCCCTTCACCTTCGCACTCAATGAGTCCGCCAGCTTCGATATACGCTCCAAGTTCCATATACAAGGTGATTTTTTTAATTACAAAATTAAATTATTTTTTTAGTTATCGATAATAATTCTAATTCTTAAATATTTTAAGCTTTTCTCTCTGTGAACATTAATCTTATACCCTTGCGGTATGTGTACTTGATAAAGTTTCGTAGTCGTGCGGCGTAGGCAGTGAAAATTAATTTTCTCTGAAACCATTTGTACATGAACTATGTATATGAATTTATCAAGAAATCCAAAGTATTTAATTATTCCCATATACTAGTGGTTTATTAATTATAAATTTTATTAATAAATGTTAGTATTTCAAGTGTAATCATCCACAATTAATTACACAGGTAAACTTAAAACATACTATAAATATGCTATCACTAGCATTACGTACAAGCGAAGTATGTTTTCCTATTTGTCAGGGACGTTTAATACAACATAATCGATAGGATACAATCGACATAGCTTGAAAATCAATTTTTAAGTTATAAATTGTCAATCCAAAACTTGCATAATCGCGTCACGAATAAGTGCCAAAATAGAGTCCCGTCATTAACGTAGTTAAATCGCAATAAATGCCGCTCCAAGCTAAACTCCTAACTTTGTTTCTCCAGTGCCAATTGAATTTCACCAATTTGCGTGTTGATAATTGTAAGCCGCGTCTGCGGAAATTGTTAACTAAACTCATTTTAACATTTTATTTTAGATTTGCAGGCACTCTTTAAGTGGTTTGCTCTATCGATGTATACTGGGATTTATTACATGCTTTGCATTTTATAATTGGCTTTCTATAATAGTAATCTATTGTTATGTTTTGCAACACGTATATTATTCCTTATTTCGGCAACAGAGCTCTCTTTTTTTATTCTTTAAGGAAACATAGTGGCTTACAGCCATGCCAAAGCGCCACTATGCTCTTGTTTGCTTTCTACAGATAAAGACATTTAAAAAGACTTAAATGTCTTGTATGAAAAATAAAACATACTAGTATCATTCTGTATTACATCAACTTAAAAAGGTTTAGTAACCACAGGCTAACAAATGCTAGCTAATATAATACACAGACGCGAGTCATTATTGGAACTTTGCGAACATAGAATTACATAACAGGCTTGAAAGTTCGACCTAGTAAGCCTTAATTATTGCACCCAACACAAATTCAAACTGTTATATCTGTGTAGAAATTAAGTCTTTGTAACTGATTTAAAACGCATTGTTGCGGATGATGTTTACAACTTTTTACAGTAAGAATAGTTATGGCCAGACTAAGAAATTGCTTGTTGATAATTTCATAACTAAATCTATTCATTTCTATTTTTCTATTTATTAAATATAGAAATTATGGTATTACATAACTGCAACCTATTTTCACATAGGGTTATACAATGCACTAAACATTCCTTAACACATCTTTAATTCTATGGAATTGATCTAACATATAATACTAACTCTTATGTAATCAAATACAAATAAAACTATTTACAATTATAATATTCTTTCTTCCTCTAGGCAACATCCTTTCCACCTTGGTGTCATTCGATAGAGAGCAACGCAAGGAGTACAAAATTCCCGTCGCCATTACTGACTCTGGGACCCCGAGACTGACCGGCGTGTCCATACTCCATGTGGTCATTGGGGATAGGAATGACAACCCTATGTCTTCGGGAGAGAGTAACATTTTTGTGTATAATTATAAGGTAAGATTTAATCATAATTTAATGCTATTCCAATTTTAAACACCCCTTATATTCTAAAGATTCAGAGACATATTTTCTGAAAACTAAATTTTGTATTAATTCAAGCATAACATACACTGCTATAAATACATTTTTCTTAAAAGTAAATTTTAGATTTTTAAATTTCAATAAACGTAATAAAAGTAACTGACTCGTTAAATGTACAACCTTATAAAACCTCAATTAACATTAATTCTTCAAGTTATGAAGATTATACAGTTGCAATCAACCATCCAGTACATAGTAAATCAGAATATTTTGTATTCCATTTACGAAGCAATTTTTTAACAAAAAATTAACTGAAATAAATACTTGTCAGCATAACATTAAACAAAAACATTGTTTCGAAAATCACATTACAAAATCGATAGGTACAGAAATCAAACATGTATGTACTTCACTTTTCATACCTACGCACACAGACACGGACGCACAGCGCATACTATGATATATGTCAGTCTGTTCCCATATAGACCGAGATTTTATGTCGGTGAACAATATCTTCATGTGCATTTAACGTATGTGTACGTAGGATGTGCGTAATGCTACGCACGCACGCGCTTGTCAAAGTCTAAAATGTTCAATAACAGACTATTCCCAAGTATCCTGAGATTTTGTGTCCGTCACCGGTGTCTATATGAGCATTGCTCAAGCACGCTTTGTATGGAGTTTGAATTCTGTTATTACCTAATTTATATAAGAATAATTGAATTGTAGAACAGTTTCATTACTTCTATAAAGTATATTGTTTACTTTTCAATTAAATTCAAAGCTATCAAGTATAAACCTTGATTAAGAATAATATTTTATGTAACACGACATGGAGAGGATTTCTAGTGCAAAAGCGTAACATAAATTCCTTAAATCTGCGCAGTAAATCCTTTAGATAAAGCCTGGAAATCATTGTTCTCAACGAAAACTGCAATTATCTAAATAGGAAATTTAATTGTATGCGGAATTTATTAGATTTTCTGCTACTTTGACTGGCGCTTTGTGTGAAAGGCATTTTCGCCAGATTTTCACATTTCGGCTGACTTTAGACTTGTGTCAAAAACATTATTAATAATCGGGGGGCATTTCTTTCACTATCTAGACCCAAACGTAGCAAAGCTTGTACTATGGAAGCTAGATAACTGATAGACATACTTTTTTTGTAAATACATACATACTATAGACAAATTATCTCCTAGGAGTAGTCAATTTCATTGTTCATCACATCATAATTTTCTACGAGTGGGGATGGAACCCACACCCTCCGACGCAATAGTCATATAACCATATCTGTGTCTCACTTGCCGATCGGTTCGTCGAACTCTTTCGTTAACTTGAATTAAATAATATGCTTTAATGCAAAATATTTTTATAACGATGGGTAAAAACTAATCCATCAAGAATTTATGTTACACAATAGTACAATGAAATATGTAAAGCCCATTAGTCGATATGAAGTTTTTCGATTATCGTCAACTTTCTTCATCTATTTTAAATGGTCAATAATTAAAACTTCTTCAATAACGATGGATAATTCGATTGTTGTCTATTGAATATTTTCAGTCAGGAAATAGCCTAACAAATGTATTACATATCTTATGAAGTAAGGAAGACAAGCATTCAAAAATTTCAATTTAGATAAAAAGAAAAATATCACCTTATGAGGTCATTACTACATTTGTAATACAAACATCATACCTAGGGTAGGTGTGATTTTGCTGAAGAGAAAAACAATAATTTTTGATATGCTTTGATTTTTACCAATTTCGATTTTTTTGGCTTTCGGAGTCTTTCCTTTACTAACAAGAAAAGTTACATAAGGAAAAATAAATATTCGTCAACATCCCAATTAATAAGATGTATTTTCCTAACGCCAACAGACGGAAACTTACTTCAATGAGATTTACAGCTGGCGGTATTACGTGAGTATCGGAGATTATAGTCCTCTGTTTGTCTTTCTATTGTTTTTATTGTTTTGTACTGGATGGTATGATTCTGATTTTATTCATTTTTTTTCCGTTTCTTAGCTGATTTTGGTTGAGTTTCTTCTAGCTCACTTCTGTTGTGGATAATAAAGTTTGTGACAAATTATTTTATTCTTTTAGGCGAATGAACTATTTATGCAATCATATAGCTTGTTAAAATATTTTCAAAATTTATTTTACACGTTCAAAAAGTGTAATCACAAATATATTATAAATGAAAGTTTCTTGGAAAATATTCATAAAACAATGCCCGCTCTGGAATATTTATAAGCATAAAAACCAATAACAGCCCAATAACAGTTCGGACGTGACAAAAACGATTCGTTAATATCGCACATGTCAGGATAAAAATACTCTAGTGACGATTGCAGCAATATATTAAAATAAGCCCAATAATAGCACCAATTTAATCTCATGCTTGGCAATTATTCAAATCGAATCTGTATCGAAATAACTGACATTTTTGTGAATCCAAACGACTCGTATTTTGCGATCGTGAAAACATTGAGATTAAATAATGAAAAGTAGTCAATCTTAACATTTTCCACGAGTATTTTAATTTAGCGATTTCATCCACGTAGAAGCGTAGAACTAGAATAGAAAGAGAGAGAAAAATAAAGAAAAAAATATTTATTTCCTTAGCCTTAATTTATCTTAAAACTATTACAAAAAACTTAAACTTTTACTTTCTTATGGCAACTTATGGCTCCCGAATGGAGCGAACCGCGCTGAATTTCAGGCTGACCCGATGAAAAACGTACGTCTAACCTCATGAAGCTATCTATCATCAGAAAAAAAAACAATTCTATCCGGCTCTTTTGAAGATTAATGCGTCTAAATAATTAACAAACTTTAAGGCATTTATTTCTCTCGTAATGAATAAACGATATTATATTATTAAATAGGCGCTCCAAAGAACATAAATCCACTACGCATGTACCTAAATTAAAACAATGAAATATTTTTAAAATTATTATCAAAGAATATTATTATGTTGTCTACAGGGTATATTGTAAGTTACAAGGTTGAAGATTGACCTTTCGTTACTCCCACATAGATGAAATAATATCACTTAAAATTCATAGCGCTTCACGATTATTTGGGTGGAAACGTTCGTAATGGAAAGGCTTAAATAACCAAGCCAAATCTTCTCAAATGATTTGTTTATTTGATACCGCAAACTTTATCCAATTTTTAAAATATTTCCACGGATTTGTACAATAAAACATTTTTCTTAAGGTGATAATTTAAAGCATTGTTCCAAACGAAAATTGAAATACCTGGCTAAACGTAACGTAAAAATAAAATTTCGCCATTCCGTAACATTTCTCGTTTACAAACAACAATAACGAGTGTGCTAAGTTACTTAGGAGAACATAAAAATAAAATTTACATTGAAGCATTCTGCAGAGCACGAAATGAAAGACGAAAATGTCTTCAAGAAGTCTACACATTTATTGCTGTTTACAAACCAACATAAAATACTTTATGATTTTTCATCCGTCGCTGCTTTATTGTAGTTCATGAATTTTGTGAATTATGACGTAGAATATATGAGTTACAAATCTTTTAAAGTAAAATGGTTCAGAAGTATCATGCTTAGTTAACAAAATACGTTCAATAGTTTTATATCCTTGCAAGAAACCATCAGTTTTTAAGCAATTCTTAGTCATGTGTCGATGTCCTTACAATTAGTATGAGTTTGTAGGTCATGATTACAACAACAATCAACATGAATTTTAAGTTGTATTGACTACGATACGATAAAATTCAAACCAAACAAAAAAAGCACAAAATTCAATTTTTTAGAAGTTGTTTCTTCACGATATAATTGAACCAATGAACACGGAATTAAAAATAGTATTTGCAACAAAGTGAAAAAATCCATCCAAAAATTCCCTGCTTATTCTCAAACATGAATTCTGCCTCGAAAGAGTTTTTACCGGGCGTTACACGCCAGCTTCAACAGGATTTTTTGTGGTTAAGCCCGAACAGAAGTATGCCACTTTTCAATGAATAATTAACTCAAGCTATTATCCAATAAAGTTAATATACGGCGATAATACCGGTGTTTTATAATAATAATATATGGCTATTAAAATGTTAATTTTGCCTTAATGAAAGCCGGTTTAGTGGTGTGTGCGTAAACAGGGATTATGTGTGGGGGCTCTTTTTACTACCACCCTGCCCTAAGTTACGATGCTTGTTTTATTCTTGACTACCTTTAGTGCTTTCACTTGCCGAAAGGTTTTCCTTTTATTAAATTTTTCTTATGTGCGCACGTTCCTTTTATTTGGATAATTTTTATTATTTCGTGAAGCAAAGGTTGCTATTATGTATCTCACTACTTAAATTTATTACCAGGCATTATAAGAGATTGTTTTTTTTTTCCACAGTTTTGTGATCTTTTCTAATGAATTCGTATAATAAGAGTACCCTTACAATAAAATTTTGTAGAATTTTTTTACTCCCAATAAAAGTATTTCAGTTGGTATTGTATTTCCAAAACAATAATCAAATCTAACGAACAGAAATACGTTAAAAAGTTGATAACAGGCGTTCCTCTAAAAATAATCACGACTGATCTCTCAAGACGAAAAAAGTTCTAGAACTTAATCACCTTAAATCAGAACTTTCAAGGGTTTGCCAAAACCTCCCACGTGTTTATTGTTACACACGAAACACTACCGAAGTACAGTAGTTAAGTAATTCTCAGGTTAGTCAGAACCGAGTTAATTAGTGACTCGGCCGCAGCGCAACAGTTTCTAACGAACCATTTGCGTCACCAATTAATTTGATAAATCTTCAGGAAATTTATATCATTCCTTACATTATTGCAGTTTACTTTTTTCTTCCTATTACGAATCCGCTTGGATGGATTCATCATTTTGATCGCAATCTAGCCTTGTTGGCTAATATGCAATTTTGTTTTAACTTAAATTTCTATTAATAGTTTTTGTAAGAAAATGTCCAATGACATATTATATCTTATTGTCTATAATAAACAGCAGTTGCAGTTTACTGACGAAAATAATTGTGTATTAAGAGTATATATAATAACATTGGCCTTTCCATACGGCTTCCCATAGCATAATGTTAATAGTCTATTACTTTCCTCGATTAGTGGTCTACCTAACAAAATTTACATTTTTCAAATCGGACCAGTAGTTCCTGAGATTCGATAAACTCTTCTGATACTATTAGTATAAATCTAAACAATATCTATGAACAGTAGTTTTAGTAATTCCCAGGTTAGTCTGAACCGAGTTAATTAGTGACTCGGCCGCAACACAGCACCGTGCTCAATGCCAATTTCTAACGAACTACTTGCCTCACTGATTTATTTGATAAATCTGAAGACATTGTATTAATAACCGTTATAAATTCAAAGCAATTTGCGAGCGAAAATAATTTTGCACTTAGAGAATTTGGAAATGAGAAATTCTGTGATCTTATTTAAATGTCCTACGTTAAGGTAACAACAAAAAAACTAATACTACAATAATCATATTATAAATGCGAAAGTTTGTAAGAATGTATAATACAGTTTATTTTATTCTATGTTTAATGTTCAATCCGATCACTTATGTAATTTATATCTAAGAGTAATTATGATAATAATATTCTAGAAGGCTATTATAATACCCAATGAATGTATAAGTTTTTAAAACGATAAGCGCATTCAATTGGATAAACGAATTACCATAGAAAATAATCGGTTCATTATTTCTACGCTCCCTACCGCTGGGATTAGCGGTCGAACCGGTTCCAATTAACAAAAAAAAACGTTACTTTGCACTTTTTATGTCACAGAACTAAGTTACTGTAAAACATTTTTAGTTAATAAAATGTAGGTTCCGCGAATTCAAGGCTGCATACATGAATTTAATGAAGAAGTTTTTGCAGGTCAACGAATTTTAATCCACAATATTTTTATTTGTAAACTTACGCCGCTCCAGTGCCCCGGTTAATTTCTTTATTTTCACAATTTTACGAAAATGTACTGCTATAGTCATAGTCCGAGAGACTGGCAATATTTTAGTTGAATAAATGTTCTTAAAAGATATATGAGTATCAAAACTCGTATGCTTGCCAAACTGAAACAACGCTTAGACCAATATATTAAAATGTATATGGCCTATAAATTCCCTAAAATATTTTCGTCGGAATATTATTAAGAAAATTAAAAGGATAGAACGATAAATCCAACAATCATTAAATGAATTGGAAAATTAAAGCGTTCCATTTACCGAGTAAAATTATGTAGGTCCGTATTATTTCTCGTTAAAACCTTTTAAAGAGATTAACGGTATTTTAATAAGGGCTTAATGTATGAGCGAAATACTTTTGGCCGTTTTCGGATTGTTAAAAGAATTTCCATATAATAACAAAGATACGAATTGCGCATTTCGTTTTCATTTGATTTCGTAATGTTCTGTTACTTTTGCTTGCGTTGAGTTATGTTAAGCTTTTTTACAATGTTTTGATTTTTTTCCTCTCTTTTTATAAATTTTCAACCTACCTCTTGCGCTATTGTTTACTAATATTTAACAATTTACCAGGGAGAGGCACCAGATACAGAAATCGGAAGGGTATTCGTGAACGACCCTGACGATTGGGATCTACCAGACAAGAGGTTCATGTGGCTACCCTCATATGAACAGAGGAGTCCGTACTTTGATGTTCACAGCAACACTGGCATGATCACTATGAAGGAGGGGACCCCTAATGGGACGTATCTGCTGCATTTTAATGTAAGTAAACTTTAATAATAAGTCAAAACTAATGTACTGTTAGTAATTTGTATAGTTTGGGTAAATAAACGAAACGATCCTAAAATTTTGTGTCATAGATGCGTATAAAGCCTGGATAGTAAAGGTCAGTCAGCTATCTCCTAATTAATATACCTTACCTTTTTGAAGACTAATGACTCAAATTCAATTAGAGTAGGTCGTTTCCAACAGTAGCTAGTGTATCTATATTTATTTCTTGTTAATAAATTTAAACGACACTAAATCTAAAGTAATTATAGCAAATTATAAAAGTAAGAAATTTGTGTTAAGATGAATTGTAAAAATTATGAAGTCATATATATTGTGACATACAATTAATTTTATAACATAATCTTTTGATTATTTTATTACGATAGCTTCCAAAGGTTAAACAGGGAAATAGTTTAAAACTAGAGAAGGAATCTCCCCGACCTTGAACTCGTAAAGAAAACTAGCGTCAAACGGAATTATCCTCATAAAATGATTGAGATTCTAAATGTTAAGTATATTAGTTGAAAAGTCAACCCGACCAGTAATACAGTGAATATTTCATCAGCTCTCGGTACGTTTCTCTGGATTAAGTGGCCGGGAAGTTAATAATTAAATGCTAAGTATTTGCGGTGACCTGAAATTCCGCTCCTTACGTTCCACGCTTAACGAGTCTATTGATTTTGCGAACACATTTGCGGGTTTTGTATGGAAATGCATTTTTAGGCCTTATTTTTACGAACTAGGTTTCTCAAGATGAAGTTTAAGAAAGCTCCACTTTTGTATAAGGTTCCCTGTTTCGAAGGATTCAGAGAGCTGCATAGAGATTTGTTAATTAATAATTTATATTTAAATCGTTTACTTTTAGGGCTTTATATAAGCTCTTTTGAAACGTCAGATACATATTTTATTTTTTTATTCTTCACAAGTTTTGGTCTTGGCTGCCAATTAAAAGATCCGAGCCAACAGTAGATATGATAAAGCATAAGCATGCACTTTCTTTTCCTTGATTTAAGTTCGATGAAATGGGAAATCTGTAGTATTTGCAAGAAAGCTTCCTATAACGCACTGCCAGCATTGTTAATATCTTATTAGATACATAAATTGAAATAACGTTCTGGATTCAGCTGGTATAAAACTAGAAGATTAAGTTTATCGGAAATAGGATTTAATATTTATTTCAATGTTATATTTTAAGAGATATACCCAAATGACAACTTATTTCATCCGTGGTTGAAACACAATTTATAGTCGTATCAAACAGCAAACATAGCATAAGTCACTTTAACGGTTTGAGCACAACAACACATTCAACACCGCTATCAAAATTCAATTTCCCACAATAATACTTTCCATTAAACTCTTAGCATATTCACGGGTATAAAACAGTGAATAGGTCTCGTTGTAACATTGTTAGCTCTTGGGAAAAATACTCCGATGCAGTTTGTAATATAATATTCTAAGCGTTATAAATATCATGCTTCTTCCCCTCTGGGTAAACGCGTGTTTATTTTTAACGTTGTACAGAATAATGGAACCAGTCTTTTTTATATTTCAAAACATTTTTCACAATGCCACCTTTAGTTAGTTACAAACTATGCGAAGGTTGTACTATGAGCGCTCATAGTTTATAAACATTTTGTTTTTATTACAAGATCGACCAATTCTAGTCGTAGAGATCGAACCCAAGCACTCACTGAAAGCACTATACTATCTACTGGACCAATCGCTTCGTCAAATTGACTTTTTCCAATTTAACATTTTAACAGCCGTAGAAATTGACTTCGCTGGCTTTATTTTTTATCAAATAATTTGACATCCAAATAACTTTCGAAACGAGAAATACTTTGAGCAAATTGACGATCATAAATACGGATCGAATTTAATATGAATACGATAGGTTATTGCCAGCTTTTCTACGTATTGAGTCTGAAAGTCGGATTTAATAGATCACGTTTAAATGTATACAAATAGTACTGCAGCCTGGGGTCTTCGCAGCACAATAATGCTTTTGCTGAAAACTTTATTTTGAATGTCAGAGCAAAACTCATATTTTTCAGTATGTTTAACTTTGCACTTGTTATGGCTCCATTTGACTTTATACACTTTTTCTTATTTATTTATAGTGCGAGGCAATAAAACGATTTCTTAGAAAATAACATACAATGGCAAAATTGTAAGCGTTCTAACTCACTCTCTTTGTGGCTTTCCTTAAAGGAAAACCCTTTTATATAATGATGAAAAAAATATTTAGGAGTCTAATAAGTAATAATTAACTAAATAAAACATATATTTTAAGACATGGTTTGTGTTTATAATAGTAAGCAAGAAATATTAGTACACTAAGAATTGCTCAAACACAGGTGCAACCTCTATTTGTTTAACAAGACAGTTTTGTAAGTATGTAATATACCTAACTACCAATTTGTCGTATAATTACATTGAAATAAATATTATTTGAATATTTTGTTTTTGACAACTTAATAAATAACGTGTCTTTTTTCAATTATTCCTTTGGTCTTAAATAATTCAAGTATATAATGATATGTTTTTTTCAATAAATAATTTTAACTTTCATATTATTCCTGAACATATTCCCAATTCTTGATACCATTTAAGTGCACTGAATCTTTCCGACACCCCTTTTGATCCGAACGTAACGAACGTAAATGAATACCGTCGTACGAATAGCCTGCGTACAGTGAAAACGTTTTCCTCCGCTAGATCACTATGGAAATTCCTTGTATCGCTTTTGCCCCGTAAACTTTTCTATTCGTAACAGTTGAGGAATTCGTGAAAACGCAGGCACTATTAGAAAATTCGTAAATTGTATTGAAAATAACTGAATAATTTAGGCAATCAACCAAATAAATATCATAACTGAAGTGCTATGTTACTTATATTTTTTCTATTTTTTGGCCAAGTATGTATGTTCCGCCATTATTTTATCATTTTATTTTTATTTTACTAACAACTGTACAGTCCTATGAATAAAAAAATTATTACTTTACTGGTCCTGTTTCAGACTACAAATTAATTATTATAGGCGTTTTTTTTGCCAATGCTGTATTGTTATAAAAGTAAATAAAATAAAATAATATTTATTTGCATAAAACTCGGCTCATAAGGATGGCATTCAAATTAAAGTAATTAATTCTTAATCAATCAGGAGATGATAATAAGCACTGTCATGATTATTTACCTTTCGGGTGTAAAGTATAAACCGACTTCATCAAGAGGATGACCAACGCAAAAATGATAATGAATTTATTTAGTATACATTTATTTCATATACAGGTAACAGAAGAGAACGAGCCCCTTGTACCCTTCCACTGGGTTGAAGCGACAGTCAATGTGACCATCAAAGAGATACCAGAAGAAGCCGTGGACAAATCAGGCTCCATACGTTTTGTTAACATCACCGCAGAAGAGTTTATCGTACCTGAAGCTGATGTAAGTACACGATTATTTACTAGTAGTTCCGCGCGGCTTCACTCCCCTTACATATATTTTTTTATGTTAGTAGGCCAGCGGAGCACGCGGTTCACCTGATGTTAAGTGGCTGATCGCAGCCCATGAACATTTTCAACACCAAAGTGTTTCAGAGGCCTCGCTGGTTTGAAGGATGGGGAAGAGATAAGGACCTCTCCTTATCTCCCAATTTCCCATCATTAATCCTCATTAATGATGGGAAATTGGGAGAGGAGCAGAGCAGAATGGGCTCTCCCATTCTGCTGAATCTGAATGGGATGAGAATATAGGCCTCCGGGTCCCCCAATACTGCATCATGCCGATGTTCTGCTGGGGGCTCGTAATTACATCAGTGCGATGCTCGACGTCTACTCTTTTATTGTTGAAGATTGCTGCCTGTTTGCCTGCTGTAACATAAAACAAAAACAACGAAAATCGAACCGTACTTATAAACATATTCCTCACACCAATTGTGACAGAGACAATGCGGTATCATATGCAAGCCATTACTGCACTAAACGGTCACTTAAGACGTATTTACGTGTATGGCGCCGAGCCAAGCTGGAACTTTGGGCCGACCCTGACATAAGACGCCCAAATGTACATAGTGTTACATTGTCTCATTTAGAGCTAAGAACTTCGCAAGATAGTTAACTGTTGTGGAGTAAATATCGCTTTATTGAATGTTCTTGTGGTTATTTATTTCTTGGACGCTTTAAACCTAATTATAGCTGATCACATAGACCAAAGCAATGAAAATGTGCTGGAACTATGACGTATACCTTATAAATAAATCTCAAATTATAATAATCACGAACAAACCCACTCTCGTATGTTTATGTACAAAATTTGCACGTAAATCAAAGAAAATATTAAGTGTTCACTTTAATGAAAACATAGTGGTATATTACACTATTCAAGGAATACAATCCATAGAAATAACATAAAGCAATACATAATAACCACACTGTATTGTCTATTAATACTCGCTTAATATTCGCCTTTACCTCAATACAATGTTTAAATAATTAAAATATTAATCTCAGGCCATTGACGTAGAAAGGCATTACAAGGGGTTCAGGCCACGTAAGTTCATAATAGGTTATAACATTAAGTACCAACTATAGGCTGTTAAGACTATAAGCGGTTATACGCCTTATTTTGTTGCAGCATTAGGGATCATACTGCAGACTTAGTTTCGGTTTATAATATCGCTTAAAGGACAATGGTTAAACTAAGCTTCAGACTAGATATTTAGGTACATTTTCTCAGTAAGAAAATGAAGCATTTTATAATGTCTAATATAATAAATACTGACAACAAATATACCTTTTGTTAAGATAACAATTGAATTTAACATTTAAAAAGGTTAGTATAATCTTGTGTTTGTTTTAACGCGAGTACTTTCCATTTTAAATAAAATACTTTTTAAAGGATTTTAAACGCGGTTTATTATACATTATTTAAAATTTAAAAAGGTTGGCAAAATGATTCATAATTATTTCGCAGTAATATCATCTAAAAGAAATATCTTTCCAAATACAAAAAGTACATTCGAACAACTGAGCCAGAATATAACGCTTTGAGATTGTCAAGAAAACGTCGGCAAGACAATCGTAACATGACGGGAGTTAGGACTTTCGGTCCAAAAGCCTTTATACTTATGGTTATCTATACGTGTCTGTTTCGCTTGTTCAGTGTTGTGTGATATCATTTCACTTGCCAAATATAGTACAGATTGACATAATATCAAAACCTTTCTGCGGTTTTGAATTTTTTGTTGTGAGTTTTACTTTTAGTATTTTCATTGACTGACGTGTTAATATTTAATCAACTTTGGGTTAAAATTTGCCTGTATGCTTACTACTACGGTATAATTGGTTTGCTTGTTTATTCTATTATATTATTTCATTTTGCGAACAATTGGAATTCAAATATCAAAATTTATCAAGTTTGATCAAAAGGCAATTGATGAGGCGTGTAAATAGCCTACACCTGGGTGGGTCATAGACCCGGGGAAAATATAAAAATTATGAAAGTATATATATTTTAATTATGTGCCCACGAGAGTTAATCGCAAATAGCCAATTCGACCAACGAACGAATAGGTAATTACTGTTCCACCTACCTGTACCTCTGCATCAGCCTTTCTTCGAGGATCCAGTCGGCAGTCACCAGATCGAAGCACGTGTTTTGAGTCCACCAACGGCGCCGTGGCTTTCACCAAGTCAATCACACGCAGACACTAACTTATTTAACTATTTCATTTAGTTATTCTATTCAAATATGTTTTGTGCACAAAAAGGTATTTTATTTAATTTTTATGTTGAAAAGAGTATGCGACGTTCGCCATGTCTTATTGAAGAAAACAAAGTACTTTTTCGTTCGACCGAGCCAGATAGCCAATCATACGCAATATTTAAAGGCTATTTTGATGTTGCTAGCGCCATCTCTTGACGCTTCAAGGCAACACAGGGCCGGGATTGGTGGAGACAGAATATATACCATTTCGCGCGCATATTCAAATGGCATATTTGCGAGTCATTAATTGAATGATAATGGTGCCTAACCAGCAATTTTTATTAAGAGAAACTTTTGTTAAAGTCTGAATTTGAATTGAATTGATTGTATCTTTCTATTGGGTTTATAAATCAGCTAATTTAGAATTATCAGCCACATAAAATTTTAAATACTAAGGCTTCACTGACTTTCAGTTTTACAGTTAAAAAATTATAAAACTCTAAAATGTCCACAATAAAAGGGAGAATAAAAAAAAATGGAAAATGGAGAATGTCCACAATAAAATCAAGTATCAAATAATGTATCTAAACCTCGCAACATTTAGTCAGAAACACAGCACATTAACACAATACCAAACCGTTAAGAAATGCATAAAGTCCCCGCGCTGCCTTGCCGGCATTTGGCAGTAATTTCCAACGCGATGTGACATGTCCGGCCCAATTCCACTTGAGCTTAGCGGTGTCGCGCATATATTGCTTTTCGGGAACTGATATTATACTTCCTTGCAGCATTTTAATTTTGTTAAACGATAATGTTAACAGTAAAAGATGTAATATTTAGCCACATGAACACAATAACAGATCGTAAAGAAATGCATAAAGTTTCCTCGCTGCCTTGCCGGCATTCGGTAGTAATTTCCAACGCGATGTGACATGTCCGGTCCAATTCCACTTGAGCTTAGCGGTGTCGCAGATACATTGCGTTTCCGAAACTCGTATTATACTGATATTTTTGCGACAAAATATTTTTTATATATATTTCTAACTGAAGTTCCTTATCGCTTATTACACCGTTGTCACTCAACGGATGGGACGTAAGCCGAAATAAAAACTTTGACCTTCACAAGTCACGACAGTTTTTATTCAGTACGACGGTTTATTTACTAACAATATTTATAGGTTAGGTATGTAACTACAGCAATTATTTCCATTTTGTACTTCGAGAGAATGTCATAAAAGTTTTAAGATTAATGAAAAGTTATATTACTTATTCTGCCTCAAAAAATCAAGAGATTCACTTTCTCCATTCTGCCCTCTTTGTAGAATGTTGTATCACATAATTATATGGTGATAAATGAAAATAGTCCCCCGAACTATTAATATATCCTATAAATTAAGCTATAATCTAAAAGTCTTATAAATATCCCCAGGGTCTCAGCAAAAAGGACAAACTGCACCGCCGGCTCGCGCAGCTCTACAACAAATCCATGGACAACGTGGACGTGTTCACGGTGTTCAGCAAACTGACGGTGAAGGACGAATTCCTGGACGTGAGGTTCTCTGCGCATGGGTCGCCGTACTTCGAAGCCGAGAAACTGGACAGCATGGTCATTGGGATACAGGAGAAGGTAGGTTATAGAGTTTATATTGAAGAAGTATTGTAGTGCTGGAGGCTGTTTCGTACGTATACTATTTTTCAGCTGAATAGCCAAATAAAAATTGGTCGAATTATGAAATGAATAATCGTAATATCTGACAAAACAATCAACAAAAAAAAAAATCAACAGACTAAGACATTGAGGTTCTTATTTTTTAAAGTAAATCATCCAAACAAGTTTTTTAATTAAATTAAAGAGAACGTAATGAAAACACCTTACCTGTTTTAAAAGATACTCTTTAACTATACCCCGCAGTTAACCCGGGTTACGATTCACTCGAAAATTCTGGAAAGTAAACTATTTTCGCTAAACTTTTATCAGCTTCGACAATATGAAGCTCTAATTACGTTCCCACGTTTAAAGTTGTTTAAAGTTTGCTCAGGGGGGTATTGTGGAAGGAAAGAGGGAATATTTCGCTCGCAGAGCCTCCGTGACATCTGTAATGACCTCGTTAGTGACATAACGAGAATCGAAGCGTGCACTCGGCTACAGGGGTGATTTCTGCTATGAAAATAGTTTTGTTTCGATTTATTAGATACTACTGAGTTTTTCTAGGTGGTGTAGTATTGTGAAGTAACCATGATAACAATTTAATAAATTGTTTTGTTCTTTGTCAACTCGTGGTGGATTAACACTTAACTGACGGTCATGTAACTTATAATAAATAAGTTATTTGTAAACATATAAAGTCGACTGTTGAGCTAAAATTCGAATCTAAAGGGAGACCCTAAGTTTGCTCTGGGGGTATTGTGGAAAGAAAGAAGGAATATTTCGCTCGCAAAGCCTCCGTGACATCTGTAATGACCTCGTTAGTGACATAACGAGAATCGAAGCGTGCACTCGGCTACAGGGGTGATTTCTGCTATGAAAATAGTTGCGTTTCGATTTATTAGATACTACTGAGTGTTTTTCTAGGTGGTGTAGTAGTATTTTGAAGTAGCCATGATAGGAATTTAATAAAATTGTTTTGTTCTTTATTAACTCGTGGTGGATTACCACTTAACTGATGGTCATGTAACTTTATGGACCGTCAGATTCTAGCTCAGGAGACCTGATATCTTATGCTCTCCTTGATACCACAAACATTACTTCCCAATTAATTTGAAGGCGAGGCCGTTTTTCCGCTTTTAATATTAACTTCTTTTTTCTACAGCTGGAAAAAGAGCTCCAAGCCAAAATCTACATGGTGCGGATCGACGAATGCCTGATAGAAAAGGAGCAATGCGAGGACTCATGTCGAAATGTACTGATGAAGAATAACGTTCCTCTTTCCGTTTATACTAACACTACCAGCTTCGTGGGGGTGTCGGCGAGAGTGGAGTCGGAGTGTACCTGCGATGTGGAGGAACCTCTTGTTTGTTTGAATGGAGGTGAGAATTTGAACTAATACATATTTAAGTCTTAATTATTTATTGAATGAAACTTTGATTCTACGATTCAATATAGTTGTGGTTGTCTCTATATGACAATATTATGTATTTTTTTTCAACATTCTTTATATTTGGGTTTCATGTTGGGATCTCCGAATAAATAGGTAATTATTTTTTTAGGTTGGTAGCTCCACAGATATTTACTTATTTAGCGATTTTGTCCATTTCGTATCAGCCAAAAAGAGACAAAAACTATTATACTTTTTGTCCCCATGATTGGTTTAATTTTGAGTAGCACGTAACTGAAGTTTCAGTGAAGCTACATACAATACAATAAATTATTTTTCAATACACCTACTTTAATATTAAATTAAGTGATATTGTGATTGAATTAAAATGCATACCCTGAATAAACATCACTGCTAATTTTTGTAGAAGAAAAAGCAAAATTAAAACATCAACGATGCGTTCATCTAGTATTAAAAACAGTAAACGCAAATGAAATAAAAAAGAACCTTTTAGCTATCATGTAAATTGTGTCTAGCTTTCAGTGCAAGCACTAAACAATCGGCACTTTCTAATTGTGAAAACACTAATTGGTTTAATTGAAGATCGATTGACATTACCATTTCCAATCGCATTAATAATTCTGTTATATTGACCAGCTTACCTTGATATACAAATAAATAACTCATCCATTTGGCATGCCAAGTAATTATCTTTATTAGAAGTTACTACATACTATAGGAAATTAAAGTGGATTTTACTAAATTGTAAGAGGAATTTTCCCACCATAAAACTATGTTTTTTATTTTTTTTTTATGGCAGAGCAGGCAAAGGAGCAAGTGGGTCACCTGATGTTAAGTGATCACCGCCGCCCATGAACACCTGAAACACCGGGGGTATCACAGGTGCTTTGCCGGCCTTTAATGGACAAATACGCTCTTCTCTTGAAGGCCCCAATGTCGATAAGTCACCAATCATAATAAAAAAGTAGATAAATCATCTTTAAAAAACATTATTCTTCCAAAAAACGAGTTTATCGAAACAGTTGTTTTTTGTTTCTTTCGATTTCTTAATTTTTTTTTTATTTTTTCTTAAATTATTGTTATTTGTCCAGGTACTCCATTCGCGGACAAATGCGAATGCCCCGAAGGTTGGAACGGGCCGCATTGCGAACAAACCTCCATCGCCTTCCACGGCAACGGCTGGGCCATGTACCCCCCTCCGCCCGCGTGCCAGGAGGGCCACGTGACGCTCACCGTGACGTCACACTCCAGCAACAGTCTCATCTTCTACTTGGGGCCTTTGAGATTCAACCCGCTGTTGGATGTACAAGGTAAGAATAGAATAGAATATATTTTTATTCATGTAAACTTTTTACAAAGTACTTATGAATAGTCATTTTTTTTAATTTACCACCGGTTCGGAAAGTCGATTCTATCGAGAAGATACCGGCAAGAAACTCGATAGTTACTCTTTTCAACAGCCACTTTGATTACATCGTTATTATATTTTACAACTCTAAAGAATACATATCATACTAAACAACTATCCCGTCTACTCTAAGTCTTAATTTACCTACTATTAATATAATATTAATATTTATGTAATAAATTTATATAATTATGGAGTATAGTTGGAATGTGAAAAGAATAAAACTAAAAGGGAATCACTGATTAGGGAATTTAAATTAAAAATTATGGATGTTGGTCTGATTAGTTCCATTCTAGCGAGTCCCAAGTCAAAATTAGCAAAAAAAATTTGTAGTTTGGTAAAAGATCCCTAGTCAGTGATTTCCTTTAAGGTGTTTATAATTAGTAATTTAGTATTATATTACTTTATAAGGTACGATGGGGTTGACGTTTCCAAGAGGATAAAAACCCCTTTAAAAATATAGATTAAAACTAAATAGATATACATGTTTCGATTTAAATAACTCTAAGTTTTTATGTGTACACTGTTGGTATGGCTAATAAATAAATAAATAAATTAACATTCTACACTAGAATTGTCTCACTCTTCATAAGCTGATATACTTTTGGTATTTCACAAGTCAAAGCTTTGACTAAGCTTCAACTGTGAGGAAACGACTAGAATACCTCTTCTAGTGTAAGAGAGGTTCTAGGAAAACCAAGATATATTTGGAGCCTTTGAGATTCAACCCGCTGGCAAGTCTATGATTGTTAAAGTACCACGAAATAAATGAAGTAACGTTTCTATATTAGAATTGTCACACTACAATAATAAGCTGAACAATGACATAACCTTTGCTATTTCACAAATCAAACTCAAAGCTTTCATTATCTTGTTCAGTACACTAGCAATAATCTAATCGCTCACCTGGTATAAACTTATCAGTTGCAGATAGTCCTTTATAAAACTAGACGTTTATTTAAAAATCTTACTAGAATATGTCAAATATAATCCCCCAAAACTACACAAATATTTGCAGGGAACCATTACGCATTATGAATTGGATCAAAACAAAACTCTTCTAAAATTAAATTCGGACAAGAAATATTGTATACTAGTATTAAAGCACAACTTAAATACGACCAATAGCAATATATTAACAACGCGATAACTATGAGAAAAATACAGCTTCCTGCATTAAAGCTAACCCAAGAAAACAGCTTGAATTATGTTAACTGCAATGAACATATTTACTAGCGAGATAATACAGATTTATACGGCTATTGTTGAAAACATTCTTAAAACTAAGGAAGTTTACAAATATACTAGGACGTAAACAGTACAGTGCGACTGTTATGTTCATACCTCATACCAGTATTTTAAACAACATGTGGTTCAGGCTAAATGAACGCTGTATGGAATAAAACGTCAAAAATATACCTTTCATTAATAAAATAAAGACTCTCCTCCTTCCATAAAAAAATATGATTATATCGCTTGGATCGAATCAACATCCTCTAATTCAGTAGACTGACCGCAGCCCATGGACATTTACAAAAACAAAGTAGCGCAGATGCCGGTTTGAAGGAAGGAGAGGACATAGGGAGAGGATTAATTGGGAGAGGAGTACAACTGGATGGAATAGGAATGGGATGGAAATACAGGGCACCCGCTCACCGAGCTAAATTTGGTGCAATACAGCTTCACGCCGATATTCTGATGGGGGTGGTACTTACAGCAGTGCGAGCTTGGCCCAATCGTGCAACGCTCGGCTCCCACTCCTAATAGACTCTGATGCACGTTAAGCGAATATAATCAGATTATTTAAGTAATAATATATTGAATACCTAAACATTTCAATATAAAGTCGAAAACTATAAACACAACAGTCGCGCTGTAAGAACACTATAGTTCCGCCGCTTGGCACCGTTCGCGCAAATATTTCTTTAGGCGGTGCCAAATTGCCAATCTAGTGAAGTGAGGGCACTTAACACGATCGGTCTGATCTAATTTGTGTTCATTGCAACCGGCGCAAATAAAGTACTCAGAGGAATCTAGATTTCTTACTGAACTAGATTAATCTAGGTAATTTAATTTGTATTTCTTAAAATATTTTAAATCAGTCTGGGAACGTCGTCGTCAATAGAAAAGAATAGATAATATTAGTTCACACATAATTGACGAAATCCAACTTTTATAAATGTTAATGTTTGGAAGATTTGTGATCTAATCGCGCCGCAACTACTGAACAGATTGTTATGAAATTTCGAGTAGATTATAGATCAATATAGAAGATACTATCTTTTATTGATCTGTATAAACTGAATTAAACGCGAGCAATGCCGTGTGCAGAAGCGAGCTATATGATTTTTTTTATTTTATGGTTAGTTCCCGCTTGTTCCACTGAGTAGTTGAACGATTAAATTAATGGGAATTTTTATTCTCACATTCAACTATTAAGAAATCCTTAAAAAGTTGAACTAAGAGTTATAAATAGTTGAACTGCGCAGTAAAATTTTAATCGCAAATGGAACCACGATAATGAAACTCGTGTTAATGATTTGTAATATAATATTTATAGGAGTAGGTAAGTAAGTACTATGGGATATAAAAGTTTGAGTATTTCACGTAAAAAGTAAAAAATTGCAGACAAAATAAAACATTTACGTGATTAAAAACCTCATACAAAATGCACAAACTAAACATTTAGCACTAAAATTGAAACCTTTCAGCAATATGTTGTAATGCCTATAACTTCCTTGAAAACTAATTATACATAGTGGCTTTCTGTGTTATAACTTTTTTTATTGTGCTACGTGACGTGACACGGTTTATGACGTCACGTGCGCGTTCCGGAGGTTCCGCGGTACTTTCATACAATTAAACATCGGAATTAATTCAATGAAAGTTATAATGCTTCTATAAATCCACATATTATAAAGATGAATACTTTGTTTGTTTGGTTGTAATTAATAGGCTCAATAAGTACTAGACCGGTTTTAAAAATTCTTTAGCAGCAGCAGCTAGTGTCATATATAGCACATAGGATATATATGACACTAGCTGCGTCCCAGGGCTTCGCTCTCGTGGGAATATCGGGATGTTATCGCCTAAAACCTTTCCTCGATAAATGGGCTATCTAACACTAAAATAATTTTTCGAATCGGACCAGTACGTTCTGAGATTAGCGCGTTCAAACAAACAAACTCTTCAGCTTTATAATATTAGTATAGATTATGCTAAGGGAGCAAACAGCGCGGATCAGCTAGCATGAGGTAAAAGATTAACGAATAATTATAGACTATTTATTGACACTACAGGCTCGAAATAAAATTTAAAAAAAAAATAACAAAATCTATTGGTCGTAATTATTTGGAATCAAATTTTAAATTTAATTATTCAGAACAATAATGTATTTAACAACGTAACCAAGATGATCTACCTTGAAACCGAGCTTCATCTGAAAATTTCACATTCAACATTAATTACAAAGTTGGTAAAGTTTTCGCAACACAAAATTCAGCTATTGGCAACCCAGTTAGTGTTAACTAAAGTAAAACCAACTGAACAATGTTGCCAACAATGAATATGTCCCCGGTTGTAACTTGAGTAATGGTTTCCTTCTTTAATGCTACAAATTCACTATTACTGTAATAAAAACTCGTCACGTAACTTGGATTCGGTAAATACTATTTTTCGCTGAAAATCTGGCGGTGTAAACTTGCAATAGATTACGTAACTCCTAAATAACATTTTCTCCATTTTAATTAAAACTCTTTATTTGTACAATAAATACACAAGCAAGGATGCAGAGGAATAATAAACTTTATTAATAACTAATTGTACAATTGGATGGTTTTATCGCTTAGCAACAATTTCTGTCAGGCAACCTACGGCGTAAAAAAAGCAAAGGAAGTAAAAAATCATACCTAACAATTAGCTTTTTTATATTTTCTATGTCTGAAGCAAACCTCAAGCAGAGCTTTAGTTAGAAACGAATGGTTCTTCTACATCAATATTATCAAGACCGATCCTTTGAATATAAACTTCTATCTTCAAGCTTCCAGCTTCAATAAACTAACGAATTGGCATTTCAAATGATCTACCACAAACTGCGGTCAACAATCGAATGCCAATATGACAATTATTTAACTAAGACACTAAATTTTAGCATAAATACTAAGATTTTTACTATTTTTCATATTGGTTTAATAATAATGTAAAATAATATAATAAACCACGATTACAATTCTTTAAAAAGTATTTCATTTCATACTATGATTATCGTCGTAAAATAATTTTGATCATGTTTATAACACTATAATGTCTCCTTAATTACAAGGGTACCCAAAGCAAGCACCCCAAGCCTAACGAAGACTCATAAAAACAAAATAAACCGCACTTCTTGCCTAGCCGCTAGCCATAGTAATGATTTTTTAATGATACCGTAATGACTGACAGACGCGCTATGATTTACGAGCAATCGCGTGATATTCCATGTAAATACATTATCACGTTATTTACGACGTTAAGTAATATCAAATTCCCTTTATACGTATTGTATTGGAAATATCTATCAAAATGTATAAGCTCGCACGCTACACGTAATTATGGACTTTTAATAACAAAATCAATTTGTTCACGTTTACTTTTACATGACTGTGTTTTTATATAATACGAATGAAGCATTAATAAAAAGCATTGTAATATATTATATACTATTTTACCTATTAAATAAAAATTTATATATGGTAAAATAACTCTAATTCCTAGTATTTATTATTATTAAGAGCTTTGTCCAAAACTAGCTGAGCTCCACGGTTTCACCCACGTACATATCCCGTTCGATCTTAGGGATAAAAGTATCCTATGTCCTACCTCATGATTTAATAATCTCTGTACAAAATTTCATACAAATAGGTCCTTTAGTTTCGGAGCCTATTCAATAGAAACAAACAAAAAATTCTCTCCTCTATAATATTAGTATAGATATTTTTAATTTAACTAATGCAATGCCCGGTTTCTAATGTATATTAGTTATACTGTCAATAGTTATGGACCCAATAAATTTAACTTATGATATGTTGTTCAGAAACGCAATGGTCACAGTTACCGAACGCTTAGCGCTATCGAGTATAAACTAGTGTTAATTTGACTCAGAAACCTGGCCTAAATTAATTATAAATAGCTGATTTGCTAAAAAAATAAGTTCGATGTCTAAACATAGCAACTAATTACTGTACAATTTTACTGTATATAAGGTATTATTAGTTATTACACACATATTGTATTACATAACTGTGTCTAATGTAGGAGTACAATAACAACAGATCATTATCAATACACATGATTTGTTATGAAAACGGCAAACTTTGTTTGTATATCTAATATCTATACCTATATCGCTTCGAAACTCATGTCGGCAAAACATCGGCAAACAATTAATGTTCCCCGCCGAAGAAACGCTTCCTTAAACCGTCTTGACACATTGAAATTCAATTATTTAGCCAAGTTTGTTTGGCCGCTTTATTTATCTCAACTTCCCAACATTTCATGTATTTATAGCTTGGCATTTAAATTTAATTTCGCCTTTCGAAATAGGAACAATTAAAACGATTTGATGCTGGTTAACAAAATAGCTCAAAATCTTTAGTCTTCATAATATAATAAAATATATTAGTTCTCTTCAAATGTTGGTTTATGTAACTTTGGAATCAAATTTATTGGATTTTATATAGATTGTTAACTTTGATTCGTTGTTGTGCAAACTGCAATTTGTTTTTTATTAGCCATATAAAATAAAAGTAACTTGTAAACAATACGATATTACATTACTTAATTACTTAAGCAATCTTATTTATACTTTTTGAACGCGTCTCGTCCTACAGTTTTTCTTTCAAAGGAGTACGTACAGTTAAATTTCAGTCAAATATCACTAAGGTAACTTGCACACAACCGCGGTACACAACAGCACTCGTGGTATAAGCTGAAGCTAATTGGAACACCATTGAGCACACCCGCAAACTGCAACATAATATAATTAATTTACATAATATAATAAATTAATATGCAGTTGGGAATGCACAAAGTGTGAGAATCATTTTTCACAACGGGTCGCTAAAATATAAACACCAAATTTTATACTGTATTCTAGCATCAAAATATTCAAAAACATAAAAATTATACTTGAAACTGAAAACATGAAACGGTTTATCTGTAATGATTTGGGCTAATTAAAAAAACTAAAAAAAAACATTTATTCTATAAACAATTAAAAAACTAAAAAAGAACACTTATTCTCGGGTTTGTGTTTTAATCCAATAATATTTTCGAACGCATATCCTTAATTCAGTGGTGGTTTTCATTCAAATGACTATGTAACATAGAGTTAAATTGCATCTTAAAACTAAGGTAACTCGCACACAGCCGCGGCACACAACAGCACTCGTGGTATAAGCTGAAGCTAATTGGAACACCATTGAGCACACCCGCAAACTGCAACATAATGTAATTGCATGCGTTTGTGAATATACCCAGTATGAGAGGCATTTTTCACGATGCTAAATTATCTTTTGAACAAAGTTTCATTGTCTTTCATTAATGTGTAATATTAACTCAAGCGAATACGTATTTATATCACAAAATAAAAATGTCTACTTATAATAAAAAGCTGACGAATTTGGTCCGATTTTGTAAATATTTTAAGTGAACCATGAAAATATTTTAAACCAAAAATCATATATTTCGAATTGAAAGCAAAGAAGAGTTTATTTATAATCAATTCTATCGACCATTTGTTTCAATACGTCTTTAAAAAAATCATATATTAAACTAGTGACACCTAGTATAGTCGCAAATCATTTTTGTCTTTTCTCTTTGTATAAACACACCAAGGGAATAGTAAATAATATCTCTATGTTTTATTCAAATTACTAGCAAAATATTTAAAAGCAAACCTGGGTCCCGTGAAGTTAGTTGCAGGAACAAGTATTTGAAATGCTGCCTGTATAAATTTGTAAATGTTACCATCGCATTTGCTATGCAAACAACCCAATGTATCTTTTTTGGTCAGAAAATCTTTTTCTGCCATATGTTTAAGTTATTCGTTGTCCATGAATATTAAATGTAGGTTTTTCAGTCCCTTATCTAATTCGCGGAATAGGTAGGGTTATACATTTATAGGAAGGTAATGGCTCATATTACCTTAGTTTTATACTACTTACGAAAATGTTGTAATATTCATACACCGTTTAACAAAATATTGTTGTCATGTGTCCTGCGGTTTACATTTGAATAAATTCATTGTGTCTTTGTCTTTCATAATTATTGCTAAAACAAGATTTTCAAAATTCATCAACATAGGAAAAATCTTCTTGTTGTAAAAGCAGTGTCACACTTGAGAACAATCCCGTGAAAAAATCAGTATTAGAACTAAACTTTCTTTCAAGAATTCTCGTTCAAACAGGTCTTTTCAATGATTAAAGGAAAAATTATAATAAAAAAGTCCAGTATAAAACGAGGCTAATAACTTACCTTCAGGAAGGTTTTTATCCTCAGGGATATATCAACCCCATCTTACCCTCGACTTAAGATAAATGTCTACAAAATTTACAATATGGTAGAACTCATTTTCTTCAAACTTGAAACTTTTAAGGTAAGGTCAAGTTCTATTTACATAAATCTTGACCTCGCCGCAAAATCTAAAATGAATTTAGTCGTGAATATGAAATTCGACCAACTTATTTTCTTTTTGTTACTTTTACATATATTTAATAATGTTCGCGAAATTATTTATCTGTTTCTCTGCTATAATTTACTAACCGCGCTAAACGGTTTCACTCGGGTGACTTCTGATACCGCACTTCCGGAATTAAAAGTAGCCTAGATGTTATTCTGAACCCTTTCCTGATAGCAAGTTTCATCATAATCGGTTCAGTACTTTTTGCGTAAAAGGAGTAACAAACATACATACATCCTCACAAACTTTCACATTTATTTAACTACAATATTAGTAGGACTTCAATATGCAAGCTTATTACGAAAGAAATTATACAAATCAATTCAATCAACAAAAAACAATACAACGATTTAATGTTATATAATATATTTATTTCATTATTTTTTGCAGATTTCATGTCTCTGGAACTGGTCGATGGATTCCCCGTCCTCCTCGTCAACTATGGCTCCGGTACCACACGGCTAAACAACAGCGTGGTGTACGTGGCCGATGGCAAACCGCATCTCATCGAGATCGACCTGATGAAGAGCTCCATTGAGATGTTTGTGGACAGGTGCAAGCTGTCGACATGTATGAGTCTCGGAGCGCCTACAGGACCTAGGGAGATTTTGAACGGTATGTAATGTTTATCGTTGTGTAATTGACGTATCGTATGAAAGTTCTGACGTCCCGCTTGGCGCGGTGGATACAGCAATGGTATTTACAAAAAAACACGTACATAAACTGTATGAAGCTCTTTATATATTTATTATCTTTTTTATAAAAGTTATCTAGAAAAAAACATTAGTAAAAATTTTCTGCTCCTTATTAAAAACTTAAATCATTTTGTATCGGGAACATTTTACGTCATTGACCTCAGGGAACATTCTCATGATCTAAGAAAACAAGGGGATATTTTAAAATATTTGCTTCAACTGTCTACATATTTTGCAGTTGGCTAACCTCTCCAGAGATTGGCCATCGTGGCTATTAATGAGAATTTTGCTAAATTCCGATCGTTTTGTTCACGACAAAAGTTTTTTACATATTCTATTTCAACAACTTAAACCAAATCAAGCTACAATTTTTCAAAACTCCGATCGTATTAACCAAAATGCGTTTTCAGTGAACGCCCCCCTCCAGCTGGGCGGCGCGAGCGTGGACCTGCAGGAGCTGGCGCACACGTTCGGCTGGCGGCACGTGCCCACCAACCAGCACTTCATGGGCTGCATCAGCAACTTTACGTACAATGACTATGTAAGTACTGCTCTCATGTCGCAGAGACCATAAAACCAACGGTCCTCCACCTGCAATCACAAATGTGAATCCGATGGCAAAGTATTAAAAAATCGAAAAAAAATTACACTAATTTTGGCGGAAACCTCTTCGTTCTTACTCTGTTGGGTCGGTATACAAACCTATCCATCCTTCTTTTTCATCATACTATTATTTAAATGAGGAAAAAATACATCTTTTAAATATGTCTTTTTGTAGGTTTCTTACATCGTATTGATATAAAACTATATGTGCCAATAAATAAAGGATTTGTGAAAAGTGACATTCAAATATGTTGCAAGATTTCATATTTGTAGTCTAGTCTAATCTTGCACTAGCCAAAACCCGCGGTTTCACACGCGAATTTCCTGATCCCGCGGGAATCTACAAACTATATTCAAATTTCATGAAAATCTATTCAGTATTTGTGGTGTGATTGACACACAAACATCCAAACTTTCGCATTTTTTAATATTAGTTAAAAGTAGGATAGTAGGATGTATGATTAGTAGAATTAATTGAACGTTTTTTCCTCAGATGTATAACTTGGGCAAGCCGTCAGTGGAACAAAACGCGGATCCAGGCTGTCAAAAGAGCGTGTTCACGGCTGTTACCTTCGGAATCGACACCAACTTCCTCGTCGCCATACTTGTGTGCATCGCCATTTTAGTCAGTGAGTATACCAACTGATTTTTAATGTTCTATAATGTATGAAATTATTGTTAGTTTATTTTGATATATGTGCCAAATTAACACAAACAGTAATAAAATTACTATTTGGTGTATTTGTAGTCAACTATAGTCAGGGTTGGGATTTCGTTATAGAAGAAAATAAATGAGATAATGCATTATTACTTACTTATGCCTTACCATATTGAAACTATATGTAGCTATAGCGGGATACAAAAATAAATTTGGACTTTAATAATATTTTGTAAAATGATTCATCGATGCCCAGTTTCTGAGGATTTTAGTTAAATAATGTTAAACTATCAATAGTTATGGTTAAAAGTTCAAAACATTGGTTTGCAAAGCCATCAAAAACACTGTTCCTTACATCTGCAGTGATCTATCAGGCATTACGCCACAATCGTCTGCAATAGACGCAAGAGCCTATGATGATCATGATGAAGTTCAAAACGCCCTGTTTAGTGCTATCGAATAAATAAACCAGCGTCAAAGTGACTCAGAAACCGAGCATTAACACTAACATACATCTATTCATTATGAGCAGTACAGTCACTAACATACATCTATTTGTTATGAGCAGTACAGTCACTAACATCCATCTATTTGTTCCAGTACTCCTCCTAGCAGTAGTGGTACACAGGCGCCGCGCAGACGCCTGGGCTGAGAAGGAGCTGGACGACATCAGAGAGAACATCATCGCGTACGAGGACGAGGGCGGCGGCGAGGGGGACGCGGGCTACGACCTGCACGTGCTGCGACAGATGTACGACGGGCCTCCGCCTGATACTGATGTCGCGTTTATGCAGGCGCCTGGTAAGTGCCTAGTTTTTTTTTTGTAATAGCGAACAAGTGGGGCATGCGATCTACCTGATGTTAAGTGACTGACTGCCTATGAATATCTAAAACGAAGTGTCGCAGATGCCTTGACGGCTTGAAGACATCTGACTGTTGTAGATGTTTAAAACGCGTCGTTTTACTTACGGATAGTACAAGGCGTAAGTCGTGAGAGTATCAATAATAAGCGTGGCGTAAACTTAGCTACCAAAACTTCGTTCAGATTGGTTGATTATAGTAATCATATGACGTGCCGTCGTATATAGGAACCGGCCCAAATTTTTTTATAATAAAGACCGACAAAGAGGTAGACCTTCCGAGAACCTTTTGCTAACCAGGTTTGTGCATAGTAATAAGACGAATAGACGATGACATATTCTAATACGTTCTCGACTTTACTAGAACTATAGAGAAGTTTGTGAACGTGTAAGTCATTAGAGAAAAATAACATAATTTAAGTTTTTAATACTCATTACTCCCTATTCTTTGACTATGTACGTGTTCTAGTGCGTTCTCGCTTTTGCTAGAACTCCTGATGATAAGTTTGCGAAAGTGTAAGTCACAAGAGAAAAAGAACGTAGTTTATTCTCATTGTTTGACAATGTAACCGAAGAATTGTTAATTTTTTTTTTCTTTTCCACTAGGTGTGGTGGGCGCCGCGCCCGACATCTCCGGCTTCCTGGACGACAAGAAGTCGGTGCTGGACCGCGACCCCGACATCACGCCGTACGACGACGTGCGCCACTACGCCTACGAGGGCGACGGCAACACCAGCGGCTCGCTGTCCTCGCTCGCCAGCTGTGAGTACACCCCACCACCAAGTATAGATAACTTCACCCACGAAGACGCGCCCCACTATTCTCATTGACAGTATATGTTACATACATATACCTAGCCTCCGCTTGTGTGAAGTTTTATAGGTACACACTCATTACCCATATGTGCACAAAGTATGGCGATTATAATAAATACATCTAAGTTCAAAAATTGGTGAGGCGCGTCCTCGTCGATGACACTCTCTTTACTTGACAATCCGATTAATGCTCAATTGCTATGAACATAAAATGATTCGTTTTATTTACGGACAGTACAATATCCTACTAGGCGTAAGTCTAAAGCGCATCTATAATAAACAGGGCGTTTACATACCTACCAAAACTTGGTCCGATTGATTTTAAAACCGCTCGTTAATGCATAAATATGTCTATCAGTTATCTAGTTACCATAGTACAAGCTTTACTTAGTTTGTATCTAGATGGTGTAGAGTTAAATTTCCCACAGTATTTATTTATCATTTATAGTGAATAATATTGACTTAACTCTATAGAACGTAACCTACGCAGTGACACTAGTCTTTGTTTTCTCCAGTTGCCTTACTAGCCAGATATTATAGCGTACAAGTATATGCCCGAACCTGTGTCTAGAGCATCTGTATGTTTACCTTTTTTGGCCTCAACCGAACTATGGATACTTATCAAATATGAGACACATTCAGGAATCAAACTAAGATCGATCTTCTGAAAGCCCCAATTTACTGTAACAGATACAACTTCTCTAATTTATCCAATTAACTGCCAAAACATTCTTCCATTGGTATTTTTCTTACATAATCATTGCTCCAACCCGTATATTGGAGCCAGTGCTCCGATACTCTAGGTGTCACTTACTTTGGCCCTCCGCCCGCTGCACATGCCAACATCGATTTATGTAAGTGTTTAAACAACGCTGGCAAGACACACACTTCACGCGACTCTGCTTACTGAGGTTTCCGAGAATTATACGGTGCTAATTAACTTGGGAATGTCTAGAAAGTTAATAAATAAACTGCCACCCGATAGACGCGCCAAAATCGATTTATACAAGTCTTTATATATCCGTTTCCTTCTCTCTTAATATGTTAACATATGTCTTAATGCACTGTGGCCATCATATAACGTCCCTGCTTTTACCTAATTTCTATCAAAGCATTTTTCAATTGGTATTTTTCTTACGTCAAACTCATTGCCCCAACCCGCATATCGGTGCCAACGCTCCGATACTCTAGGTGTCACTTACTTTGGCCCTCCGCCCGCTGCACATGCCAACATCGATTTATGTAAGTGTTTAAACAGCGTTGGCAAGCCTCACACTTCACACGACTCTGCTTACTGAGGTTTTCGAGAATTATACGGTGCTAATTAACTTGGGGATAATGACTTAAAATGTTGGCGAATAAATTGGGTTTGAGGTGAAAAAGTCCAAAGTAATAGAAACATTGCTATCGAAGTGAAAAAGAGTAATTCTATCTAGTGTATTTGTGTTGCACTGAACTCTGGCAATATCGATCCGATTTGAAAATAATTTTTGCTTTTATAACCTAATTCTAGCGCGAGGTAACAACGCTTTGAAACCGCAGGGAACAGTTAGCTAAATTATTGAAGCAGAAGTGATTGAATGACACGATATTTAAATACAGGCTAAATAACGCAAACCAGCAAAATTGGAACACTGCGAAGCGGTGCGGGTAGTTGAAAAACTCGGAGTGACTTTTAAACTTTTTATTAACTACTTCTCAATCATTACAGTAATTGCCGCCATGTTTCAACTGCGTTCGTATCGCTTCGATTTAATGAGCCGCATGACGCGCGATACGTAACAAATAATTGAGTTTATTCCGCCTGTTTAAAATACATTTTGTTGGTAGCCGCATACGTTCATGGATGATCAATGATTCTGCTTTACATATCAGATCGCCGTCCCTTTGTGGGAATACGTCAATCTTATTTACGTTGCAAATAGACATGTTTAATATTTGAGGTATTTCAATTCGGATGCACGATTCCAATTGATTAGGTGACTGGCGATCGTGTAATTATAGATAATAGCTTGAACTGTATTAAAATACCATTTACTAAAGCGCTTTGAGAGGCGGTTGTTAATTCAGCTCTAATGGTTCAGTGATATAAATGTTTCATTTGGCTTATGTTAATATATCAGTTTAATTTTAAAGCGATCTGGATTAGGATCTGCTTTTAGTTAACTTTACTGCACACTTAATATAAAATAATAAAAAAAAACGCTTAATCGTTTTCCTTTTATTCTAAGACATTACACAGACATCACATTTGAATCCTAAACTATTAAAACCTGTATCTTGGGTTCATAATCCACAAATACCAAAATATTTTTTTCTAAATCGGACCATTACTTCCAGACATTAATAAGCACGTTCAAACAAATTCATGAGCTTTATATTTCTCCTTAGTAAAAATTAAATTTAATAGGACTGACTTGGGAAAAACCTTTCTTGTGTAGATTCTAAAAGATGGACAACAGTCGAACAGTATCTTACCCTAAATCTTGTTTTAATTTTTTTTTATACTGAAACATTATTGTTTACTTTTTGTGTTCTAGTTATAGTTTTTATTTTTCATTTTTGTTTTGCGTACTTATTTTATTTTAATGTGTGTGTTCCTGTGTGGTGTTTCGTCAATAAATGTATTTTTATTTATGTATTTTTCCACAGGCACCGACGATGAAGACCTAAAGTTCAACTATCTGTCCACATTCGGGCCGCGCTTCCGCAAGCTCGCGGACATGTACGGCGACTCGGACGACGAGCGGCCGCACGAGGAGTCCTGGTGCTAGCAGCGCGCTTGGCTCGTGTAGCCCCAAGTCACCTTCCTGTGACGGACTGTCTTAGTGTAATCACTCGCTTGGGCCACTTTAGTGACCAACTTGGTGTAATGAAAGCCTGGGACTTTAGTGATGAGTATTTGTAATGACTAGCCTGGGCCGCTTGCGTTTAGTGACCAATTTGGTGTAATGACTACAAGGCCACTTCAGTACTGTGTCTTAGTGTAATGACTAGCTTGAGTCACTTTGTGACAGTGTAATCGCTGATGATGTCGGCTGAGTCACTTTCGTTTAGTGATAATGTAATAACTTTAGGAATATGGCCTGAGCGAGACTTTCGTTTAGTGATAACGCAATGAGGATTCGACTAGGAAGTAGTACACTTAAAGTTAGTGTGTGACGCTCTTGATATAGTTTGATACTGCAATTCATTGTCCTTACTTTATCGTAACTTTCGTTTAGTGTTCCACGTGAAAACTTAAAAACCTAGTGATGAGTCAAAGTCAAGGGCCTCTTTCTAGGCGCTTTTAGAACATAGACGAACTTGTAACATCGATTATATTATTTCAGTTTTCGTTCAGCGGATAACCTACTTGATTCTAGTGTCATTGCGTTCTACGTCACTTTAGTGTTTGATGAACGATTTTAGTTTACTAATGCTCGAGGCCGTCACATCGTCACATCACATCATTTTACTCACTAAACGAAAGTGTTCATCACACACTACACTTAAGTGTCACTCGGCTAGTGACAGTGACGCCTAGTGTAACGTTTGACGTGCCTATGCCGTGTGAATGTGTCCCCACCGGATCGACGCCTGTGATATGTCACATGCTCTACTGAGTGGTGCAAAATCGATTTAAATGAAAACATTTATAATTTTGATTTTTAGTATTATTACGTGTCTAAACTGCGTTTGAATGAAGTTCAGAAGGTTACGTGAAAAAAGTTGCATTTTAAACAATACTGTACTAAGTTCGATGAATGGAAGTTTCGAAGTCCCGTATTCCCTTTGCCGTTATTAATTATTTCCTAATCATTAATTTAGGCTATCCAATTTTCTTGTGGTGTTCATAAGACTATGATATAATAACCTGGCCTAAGTCTACCATAAAATAAAGAAATGGTAGATAATTTTTGTTTTAATTTAAAACGATTTTGTTACCACCCTTTATAGTTAGGTGGGCAGGAAAAATGCTGCATAAACTACAAATATGCGGGTAGTTTCTGATTTAGACGGTGTAAAGCTTAACTATGTTCTAAGATAGTGAAATTTATTCCCATATAGAAGTATTCGCAGCGTGTGTCTATACCTTTATGTCAGTCGCTTAACAAATTGCAGAAATTAAAAAATTATGTAAAAAATATTCCTAGTGAATAAGATTATTGGATTTTGGAATGTGGCATTTTATGTGGCATTTTTCAAAAGCAAATGTTAATATGTTTTAAGAAATGACTGATTTGTATCGTTGTTTAGGCATCGTTGTAGATACGCCTAAATTATTTCTTGTATGTAATTTTTATATATTACTATAAGATACTTCTAACTATTGTAATGATAAGAATACTGTATGTACTGCAATTTTTTGTATGGTTGTAAATTATTCGGAAAAACGTAGTTTCTCGTATAGTATTGTTTTGCAGCATTTATGACAGCTACTATGAATTAAATATTAAGTGCCATTATTTCAATTGTATGTATTTCGTATTAAAATTTCCTGCCAATTTGGTTTTAGAGAAATTATTGCCAAAAAATTGGTTAAATCCCGCCCATTTGTGGTTTTTTGTTTAAACCTTAGTTTTAAGTTTTTTTTACTTTTTTATGTTAATGACCTAGCTGTCAAGCGTTGTTTATACATTGATTTGTAACGATATCGTCCAGTTATTGATATGGTGCATTTGAAATAAAAGTTTAAAATTAAAATTTTAGTTTCTTGTTACGAATACATCCTTACATTATTCGTGTTCATATTTCGACACAATTATACTGAAAATACTAAACACAAGATAGATTAACTTAGTGATAATCCACGTTTTAGTACTAATTGTAAATATGTAAATTGCATTCTTGTTCTTACTAAATGTAAGTAATTTTTATATGACTAATGTAAGGCGATTGTACAAGGTGTCTTATTATTATGCATATCAACGAATTGTATGAACTAACCGTAGTTATATCCCTACATTATAAACATCTGTCTCGGTGTCTATGGTATCCTTTACTCTACAGCCCACGTAAAACATTCATATAACTTAAAACTAGTAAATACTAAATGCATCATTATTTTGTAGCTTTTATGTTATAGAGAAAAATATTTATTCCATCATTATAATAATATTTAGCATTCAATTGAGGCCTAAACATTTATTTTCCATCGCAATCCGAGCTCGACTCAATTAATTTCAACAAAAAATGTTGCTATAGAAAATGTCGTAGTTTGCGAAGGAAAATCCACGTCGCAAACCTACTTCTTAAACCAGCCGTATTTACGCCTCTTATTAAACATTTGGGTCATAGCTCTGCACCATTAATCTTTTTGATTTATTATGTCCACAAAGACTCGTATGGGCTATTATAGCCTTAAGTATTATTAAGCACTAATTAAGACGTCCATGAGCTTCATTTATTTTAAAACTCCAATCAAACATTTTCCACTGATTATTTAGTCCACGAAAACGTTGACTTTTTTATTTTAACATTTTTTCTACGCAATTTATGCTTTAATTTTTTTCGGGAATTTGGCGCCTAATTTGACATTGACAGCTTGTAATGTCATAGACATTATTTTTACACTGTAGTAAAAACGATCTCGTATGTCAACTTACGTACCATAAATTATTCTATTTTAATTACCTAGTTAATAACTAAGGCAGCTTCTTTATTATTTTTTTAAAGTATCCAATATTTTGCGTACAAATAGTTTAAGTATCAAATTTTAAAGCGAGAGCCGTTTGTAGTTTAAGTAAGTATAAGTAAAATTGTTTCTAATTTCTACATTCCATAAAGAGCGGATTCACTACTGTTGATGTATTTTACTAATATAAATATCGGATCAATTATTCGTACTTAGAAGCCGATGGTATGTGTACATTTACACAATCGTTATTGTGATGAAAACCACTGCCATGAGAATTTTTAGAGTAAATTATAGTACTTTATGATCTCATTACTCGATTTTTAGTAAATTTGATACATAAACATAAATCATTTTTCTAAAACCCGTTGTTATTTGAATTTTTTCTTTATCTTCAGCAATAGACAAATAATTTATTCTAATATGAGATCATAGAGTATAAATATGTTTAAAGTGAAGTACCTAAGTGTGTTTGTATTTTAAGTCTATGCGATTGCGTGTTGATGTATTGTCTATGAAACATTTACAATAAGTATATTACTGCAGTAATTTGTACATAATTATTGCGAATGTAGATAGATATTATTGTTTTTGGTTACACGGTACTAAAAGAAACAAATTCCTACCTAAATGTCTAAAATAAAAAATTCGTTCATAGATAAAATGATTGTTTTATAGATAGATCATCTCTATGAATTTTTAAACATTTGATCTTCATAAATATTCAGGTAGCAATTTTACTTTGTACGATGAAGCGAGCCAAGAGGTCGAGAAGTTAGCGTGATTCTTTGTTAGATTTTTATGAAAAATTTGACATTTATACTTTTGACTTCGAAAGATTATTTTTATGTATACTGAAATATTTAAAATACATCTTAATCGATCAGCGTTTAAAGTACGTTAAAAATATTTTTTGTTTGATATTAAATTGAAATATAATTTTTGCTTTTATCTTTTCTTATGATGAAACAAGATTATAGGTTTTATACGCGAATGGATATAATCTGTGTAACCAAAAGCAAAATGAACAGATGGGATCGAATGTGTGTTAAAGCAAGCCTGTAAAAGAAAGAAGTATTTAATGTGTAGGTTTAAACAGAAAGAAGAGTCCGACTGAAGATTGTCATATTAATTATATAAAATAGTGTAAGACCTATAATTTTTAAATTGTTTATATAGAAATAAAAATATTCAATTCAGCATTGAAATAAAGTGATGACATTGAAATGTGTTTTTATTTTACGACTTATTCTCACTATTAGAGAAAAGCGGGCAATTGTATCCGACTAAAATATGGAAATTAACTTTATATCCAACAATACTGTTGGTCCCAAATCGCGTCGGTGGCACAATGCAATAGCACAAATGGGGAAACCGCACAACAAAACTAAAATTTGAGTAAACTAAGTAGTTTGGAGGCAACTACCCTAAAGTTTATGGCATTACAGCCAGCGGCCAGCAGAAATATTGTCAGTTAAAACAATATAACGTTTGATTTGAAACGGGTCGGTGGGAAAACCTAAAATATTTATTTCGCATGACCCCACATACATTTGTAATGTGTTCTGGTTTGATGAAGGGTTAACTGTATCTTGACCAAAATAGTGTTGTTGGTAGGTTAAATGAGGTATAAAATTATAAATAAATTTCTCTGTTTATAAAAAAAAATCAGTGCCTATGGACGTGGCTATCCAATACATCATATTATTTACCTCAATTATCTTAAGAGCCATTAAAATCTCATTCTATTTATTTTATTAGACATTTATTAAAAAGTCTCATTTTAGTCCTTCTATATTAAATTGATTTAATTGTATTTTCAATTTAACTTAAAATCACAACCCTAGAATGTTCTATTCTTTGACCAGTAATTTGTAGAAAGCACTGTCTTTATAGTATTTCATTCTAAGTAAGAATTAAATGTAAACAATTTCTAACAAAATTAAAGCAAATAAAACACATAACTCATTGTTTATACCCCAATAAACCGATGCGTCTAGACTGCTTATTTAGAAGTTTCATTTCTAATGTTAATCCAGTCTTGGCAGCATTTACTTATAAATCTTACCCACAAAGCAAAAAGAGGGTATTTTAACGAATATCGTTTCTATTTAGTCTATTAAAGAATAGATCAGGCTTTCCATAAATCATGAAAGACTCTTCATTTATAACTTGATTAGTTTTAGTTTTGTCTTTTTCACTACTTTTCATATTTGTCTGCATTTTGCTCCTTTCTCGCTAAAAACCTCAGTCGTAAAAAATATGAGTATGATAAGGTATCTGCATAAAGGCTGTTTTAAAAACTCACTTGCAATTGTATCCGACTAGTTGGAAGCCCTACTTAGTGCAATGATCTGTGGAAACTGGCGTACCCGACTCTGGTTTGATTAAAAATTACGAACCTCTGAAAGAATGACAAATTCCAAAAAAATACACAATAGCCCAGAATGGGATGAATGGAAAGATTAAAGGGAGTAAATCTTTCAACAAACCAAGAAAAATCTATATAATAACCTACAATACACACCCTTATAAAATAATATTAGTCCTAAGTTCTCATTAAAATCCTCAGTCGTAAAAAAGTGGAATAAATACCAAGGTATTTGCATAAGGACAACCTTAAAGCTCACTTGTTTATAGTGGCAAGCGCTATTTCGCGCAATGATCTGTGAAAACTAGCGTACTCTCGGTTAGGTCAAAATTGGAGCCTCGCCAGCAGACTTATTCCATGAAAAATGATTTTTTTGTGATTCACCCTGGCGCTTGTAAGGTTTTAAAATCCATTAGCCGGGAATTAGGACCCGCGCTGGGATGGAAATTGGTTTTGCAGATAATAATGAGTTCAATTTGTTTAAAACGATCGTCATTTTTCTCGTTCTGAATTTAAGGTGAACACATTTTTGAGGAGGATTAATTTGATTACTGTTTGGTATTAAAGAAATCGTATTAAAAGTAGAACTTCATAAAACACCGTTATTTCAATGTAAATTTCAATATTTAATTTATTGGAGAGAATCATGCGTCAAATAGGTATAGGTTGGTTTACCGTAAACCACCCAACTTAATCTTTTATAAAGTGGTTACATGTCTTCGAGATTATGACAAAAGCAAGGTAACTGGGTCACCAACGCTAACAATGTAGTGTTTCCTACAAATTCGCACCAGTAAATTTTAGCAGGGATACAGAATCCAAACATGCATCTACTTCGCAGAACACATCCGCCATTGCAGGGTAAATTTTCTTCGAATTTACTGTTGCAACAGTTTGAAAACATTTAAATTTCAAACGGTTTAATTAATTCTCTGTTTGTGTTCGTTTTTACTTTTTAGCCTATAATTGCATATAAAAACAATTTTTTTGTTTACCGATCAGCTATCGGTAACCTGAACTAAACCACAACCCGCTTCAATAAATTTTATTAAAGTCTATAATTAAAATGCAACTCTCATATCGCGGCATTTAAAATTCGAATTGCCATTTCTTCAGAATTTTTGCGCAAAAACTACATTCTAGCAACATTTCAGCATGTGATTATAGAAGTATGTGGTGTTTATGCAAAGCACGCAATTAAAAAAGGCACAAGTTATAGTTCGCGTGTTTCCCTAATAGTGATTAATGCTGCGCCACCTCGAACAATCGCTTCTTAGAATAACGCATTGAGTTCAAGAAAATTAGATGTGATTGGTGAAATTAGTGTTGCCATGATCGATAAGAAATGTAATAGCGTTTAAAGTTACATTGAGATTAACGGACAGGCTTAACATGGTCATTAGGTGTCTATAGATATTGTGTCTGTATTAACTATCAATATTCAGTATTCACACTCAATTATCGAAGGAGATCTCGGACGCTATGTGACAGTTTCGTGTAACGACTGTATATTTTTTAGACTGTGGTAATACAGACCCTGGAAATATAATGTCATATATTCAAAGTTTGACGTACCCAGTGACGTCAAGCAAAACATTTTAACGAGGGGTTAGGATTAGAACGGTAGATATAACAAGTTTTTGTTTGATTATACTGTGGGCTTTCGACAAGGTCCTTTTCAACCTTTTGATTGGACGAGTGCTTTGTTATAAATATTAGCCTTTCTTTGTGAGGGTATCGTAATGGTTTTGCCCTATTTTTATGTTAGTAGGAGGTTTTTACAAGTTTTTTTAGAACCGTATGAAAAGAACACACGTTTTTTGGAAGTTCAGCCTAGTGCAGGATTCATTGATGACATTGTGAAAAATTTTAAATTTTTAATTGTTTTTCTAAAAAATATATTTTTATTATTTTTTAATGAAAGCATGCGTCTTCGATGGTGCGTATAATATAGAGATGATCTCAGCTACTACCAATTTGTCAATGTTTTTATGTGTTTATATAGACCATCAATTGGGGAAGACTACAGACATTACGTTGCGAGAGCAAAGCTGCGTGGAACAGGTAGTTTGTAACGTTAATATTACAACAATAACAGCATGTAAGAATGAAGTTAATAAATCATTAAATTGTAATTTCTTTACATATCACAAATTCTTGAATTACAAACACGCGACGTATATCCAATGTTACAAAGTAACAAAAGCAATTTAAAGTAAATAAACGTTTATTTTTATTAAATTCAAGGAACGTAATAAAACACTTCATTAACTAATTGTCTAAGCCAATTAATTAGTTCCTAAGCCGTTCCTTTAAAAAATAGACTTTGTTCTTTAAAATAAATCTAAAGTTTAAAAAGAGCTAGGGTATTGAATATAAGCGGCTTACAGAGAACAAAATATTCCCAATTTGTGAAGCCATATTTTGTATACGCAGTGGTGCAATATTTTTACCAGTCAATCTCCGATTTGGTATTCGAAAGGTATTTAGGTAGTTCCACCTTTCTGTTTTTTGGTTTGTTCATTTATCCACTCTTTATTGTTTAGTCCAAAATATTAGTTTGTTACAAGACTTATAACTCAACATCTGCTGGACCAATTTGGCAGACAATTCTTAGGGAGATAGCTTAGGACCAGGAGAATGACATAGGATACTTTTAATCCCGGGAACGGTCTATATAGATAAATCTTTATTTGTGCAAAAAAGTAGAAAAGATACAGTACATAGTAAAACAACTTAAGGATAAGCATTTGCACAATAGGCGGCCTTATCGCAAGCGGCGATGTCTACCAGGCAACCTTGGGGTGATATACGCGGGTGAAACCGCAGGGCACAGCTAGTTCGACATAAAAGCAAAATAAAACAATATTTACAAACGGTGGGGTGTGTGTGTTACATTGGGAGTATACTTACAAGATGTGATTTTGTAATGCCTATGAAGGGACATTTCTTTATTTTTGAAAAGACAGAAAATCAAACCAAAGTATTCCAAAAATTAGGTGTCTCACAGTAATCAAACTAAACCGAGTGAAATCTTTTAAAATTACTAAAAAAATTTCTGCTAGTGAAAAGAGAAAAAGTCTTGAAAAAGGGAATTTTGTTCTTTCCTTTTTTTAATATTTATACCGTCGTTTGTTAATCGAATGTTAATGTTTCCATCTCTTAAGAAGCTTTTTAACAAATAATGACTCGTGAAAATGGCGACCGCGATTATCCAGCAATCTGGATTTCTGATGGGATTGAGTGTTCCCAATTGCCACTTATAAGGGAAAATATTTTGTTTAAGGAATATGGTAGACATTAGTAAGATGTTTTTTGGTATTGATTTTACCACTTACTTTTTATTTAGTTTGATCACCGTTAAAAAATTTACATAAAAATTGTTCTGGCAACAAAGAAATTTATGGGGGAAATAATTTAAGGACAATATCTTTTTATCATTTAAATTGCCTTTATATTTAAGTATTTGAATGATTTTTTTCATGTCAGTGCAAGCTGTAAAAATTGTTTTGATATTAATTTGACGCCCCGAATGGCGCAGTGGATACAGTACTATTGCCCTGGAGGGTGAGGGTTCGAACTAGAAAATTATGATGTTATGAACCTTATAATTATCTATTGTGTGGGTGTTATTTTATTATTAGTATGTATGTATCTAAAAAAAGTATGTTTATATATATCTATCAGTTATCTATCCATACTACAATGCTTTGCTTAGTTTGGCACTAGATAGCGTTGTGTTACTTCCAGGAATGTTAATATTACCCTATAAAAATAGAGTCAGAAACATTTACTAACATTTAAGTATCATATTCTAAAATGTATCAAAAACAAAACGCCTACGAAGCATAAATAATAAGGAAAGATTACTTGGAAGTTCTCAAGGGATTCAACTTTTAATTAGGAGATTTCCTGTTCTATAATCATCGTCCTTTGTCGCCGAACTTTCTAGAAGTTTCGACGATTTTCGAACGTTTTAATATCTTCATAAAAATTTAATTAACTATGAGAGTGCGAGTCTCTTTGTAATTGGAACAAAACCCGTTGCTTTACTCGAAACTACAGTTAAAACTTTTTATACGTAACATATTGAAAGTCTGTTGGATAATAAATAGATATATATTCTTTATTTTTATCACAAAGAAAAACAAACATTTGAAAAATAGTAAAAACGTATTAAAATTAATTTAAATATATAATAAATAATATTTAAAAATAAGTGAAGGAAATATAATTTTAATAAGCTGTAAGCACAATTATATACAACTAGCTTCCGTCGCCTATTTTACTGCATATTTGTTTGTTTATTTCAGGAAATGAAAGTAACAGAACCTTACGTTCCAACCTTTCAACTATCACATAAAAAATCACACCAATCCGTTACTCCGTTTTTACGTAAAAGACAAACAAACAAAATAAATAAAATAATAAATTTGTCTCACAACATAACAAACAAATACACAAACTCACTTTCACATTTAAAATACTAAGTATAGATTTTGATTAGTAGCAAATGTTTTATCCCTAGTTACATTCCCAACAAAGAAAATCTAGCTCGTATACAATATGTAAATCGCATTGGCCACCGTCACAGCTGTTAAGACGCTCCAATTGTTCTTGGATCCGAACATATGTTTTCTACTGAATATTTATGAAAAAACGTACTGACGATTCCGCTGCGAAGCGAATTTTTAGTTCTACCCGATTTACTTTCGTATAATTGTATTTGGCCATTATTTGATCAGTTCAAGTTTTACCCTCTTTTTGGTCTATATACTTCTTACATATAAGAGTTACTTGCCTTCAAAATAGATACCTAATAAAACTGAAGAAGGTTAAAATCTAAGATGAAGGCTTCTCTATTAGCATTTTATGTAACTTTTAAATTATTATAATTATTCACAACATCATATAGACTCAAATTAAGCAAAGTTGTACCACAGCGATATAAAAAAGTAGTAGTTACGCGATTTTTGACACTGTCATAAATTCTGTACACACTGAGAAGTTAAAAATTAATATTTTTAGTAAAACACACTAAAAAACGTATTGAAGAAAGAATTTTTAGAGTTACCCGAAGCGCCTTTCATTCGGTTACGTATAATTGTATTTGCGCATTATTTGATCAGTAAGGTTCCGATTTTATCGAAGACGTTGGTTTTTGGTATTTATTATTTACTTATTTATTGCTAGCGCTACCCCGCGGTTTCACTCGCGCAACTTATGAACCTGTGGAACTTCGGGATTAAAAGTAGCCTTTATGTTATTTTGAACCTATATGTATACCAAGTTTTATCATAATCGGTTGAGGAGTTCTTGTATAAATGAGTGACAAACATACAAACATCTTAACAAACTAACACATTTATAATATTTTTGTAGCATTACAAACGCTATTTATATTAAAAGTAAAACTTATGCAATGCAGACTCAGATTATCGTTAAGCTGACTTAAGGATTTTATTATACAGAGTAGAAATAAGCAGCTTTTATAATCAGACGTAAGACGACTTAAAACGTAGTCAACCACGTCTGGAAAAGATTTTAAAATAACATTGTGTATTACTTTTATGACAACTGCATACTTTGTAAGCGTATTTTGTTTTTATTTAACTAGCTGTGCCCGCGGTTTCACTCGTTTATATACCCTTTGCCGTAAGATTTCGGGGATTGATCGAAATCCTTTCTTAGAGGATGCCTATGTCGTAACATCTACTTTCATGCCAAATTTCAGCCCGATTCAACCAGTGGCTTGTCCATAGACACATATATGCTTCTGATTGTACATAACAAAACATATACATAGCCTCATAGCATCATACAACGCACATTCGTATCTATAACCATCAATTTGTCGAATCGCATTACCGTAACACTAAATCAGTATTTTAGGCTGAAAGTCGATTATATGGTAACGGCTATTTGAGCATAAATTCAAGGCATAAAATATCATTATCTAGACGGGTGTAGCTAAGATTATTTGCATATGCGTAAACGGGAATATGGCCCAAGGGATCGCAGTATCGGTGCTTAGCCAATATCGGGAACAAATTTTCGTGAAATGGTTTGAGATATTGCTGTGATTGGGACTTTATTTTGGGTTAGGGACTGAAAATGACTGTATGAGAAATGAGTGAAAAGCTTGAGTGGTACAATTCAGTAATAGATGATTTTTATTAGCAAATAAGGAAGTGGTGTCCCGCTCACATTAACACTTGCGACGTAATTTCATAGTTTTGTAATTTTCGCGAAAAAGGGAACTGAACAACATTTCCGAGGGATATATTGATAGCAATAAAAGAGTAGGTACTTCGGTATACCCGTTTACAATGTACTTCAGATTTTTTAAAACAATACATTTTTTTAATTACACAACTTCGACTCATAAGCATTGGTAAAAGGAAGATACATACTTTTCGAAATAATGTGAAATTTTTGTCTCAATATTCTCTCTATATTTAAATTTAGTTACACTATATTTAACCAAAGTTTTAAAATCATACAATAGAAATTTACTGTGATTCTACACCATTGGCATTGACTAGTTCTAAAATTGTATAGAACTAGTCAGTTCACAGCAAATCACAGCTAGTCAAAACGACTATTAGCAAAGTGAGGGTAGATGGGTAGATGAGTCAATAAGACGTTCGTGCACCAGACGCAATCGGTACCAATGTGATAGACACGCGCCTACTCTTTTAAAGGACTTTGATGACAGCTAACAACTAGCAAGTGACATTTGCATAGAAATATGACATACAGAACTTGTTAAAACATAAAACCACAAGATATTGCCTCCTTGTAATGAAATTTACTACATCCAAAGTTATGAAAGAAAATAAACATAATATCATCATGGGTAACCTTTTAGGGAACCGTATCTCAAATAAAATTTATTAAATATGCGCCCAAAAGAAGCTTAAATAAGCGAATTAGATAGAAAGACGCTAATAAATTATACCTTTTCGGTTCACAAGCCATTCCTACAAAACTCTCCGAAATAAATTTCACCCTTAAACCATAAAAAATGCAGAGTCTCATAAGCATTTTTCACATAATCTTAGGGATATGTCGTATCGTTTGATCCGAGCTCGAATGAGTTTACAAATGTTGCCCTCACACATCGCTAAAAGGTCCTCCTTGCTTCTCGTTAGGGTGCGTTCACTGATGTAAAATACTTTCGTGAACTACGGTTCACTATTGTTCACTAAATATCAACTTTAGTTACGTGGACTGTATATTTATATTTGGATAATTTTTTTTGTCCTTTTTCTTAAATTTTGCAATACCGCGGCCTTTGAGTAGCCTTTTAGAACGTCATTTTACGTGTTTAAATAGATAACATTTTTTTTATTTACCACCACTTCGTTAGGTAGTCTTTCAGCGAGACCGGAAAGAAGATGGAGTAGTTTTTTTTTTCAAACACTTTTTTATCGCATTATATATGTAAGAAACTAGTAGAGGGGCTTTGTATAATTAGGTCTAATGTAATAGAAATGTACTGGCCAATTATAGAACTAGTCAGTTAACAACAAATCACAGCTAGTCATAAAGACTATTAGCAAAGTGAGGGTAGTTGGGCCGTGACGTCAATAAGACGTTCGAGCACCAGGTGCAATCGGTACCAATGCGACCAGACACTGAACGCGCTTACTCTTTTATAGGACTTTGATGACAGCTGACAACTAACAAATGACATTTGCATAGAAAGATGACATTCAAAACTTGTTAAAACATGAAATCACAAAATGTTTCCGACATATATAATTAAATTGAATAGGCCTCGAATTCCTTGGTTTGTTTCACCATCCATCTTTTATCCACCATTACAAAATTTTACTTAAATTTTAAGTCACACAACTTTTAATAAAATAATAGTTACTAGTATAAACTAATCGACTATCATACATTTTAATGGAAATGATAGTTGTTTTTTTCAAACGCTTTTTATCGCATAATACATAATTTTATTACATAGGCCTCGAATTCCTTGCTTTGTTTCACCATCCATCTTTTATTCACCATTACAAAATTTTAGTTAAATTTTAATTCACACATCTTTTAATAAAAGAATAGTTACTATAAGTAACTTATCGACTATTGCTACTTTAAATGAAAATTAATATTACAGTTGTGCTATACTTTTTGCAACAATCTGTCGATTTGACGTCGTACAGGCACATAATTTCTCAATTAGTACATACACATCTTTACCTTTATCATGTCCCTATTATTGAGTGCCTTTTAAATACAGTTTTGAAGTATATTCCGTCAGATGGCGTCCAATCGCATACTTTCTCTATTAGTATGCACACATCTTTACACGTTTTCTGTGATTGACCCTCGTTACCTAGCGAAGTGCTTTTATTTCGGCTCTAATTCAATTCCAAATAAACGCCCTTATGTTATTTGATGACACTTTAATTTACTGTAACGGGGGTACATTTTACCCAATTTTGTATGGGATTTAACCCCTGTGTTTGAACACTTTAAAATCATTAATGTATTCTATTTAGTTTTGGGTAAGTTGTTCTTAAAACTATGATTTTAGTATGTTTATAAAAGTTGAATTTTTATTCCAATTTTTTGTAACTTTTATATACAGGGTGAAGCAACTATTTGAGCAATAATAGTGGAGCATAATGAAAAAAAATATTTGATAAACAAATCAGAATTATTGCCGGAATTGCGGTCAATATTTTTGAAGAAAAATATAAAATCATAAATATCTCCAAAGTTTTGATATTTTCGTCGTTTATAATTTTTATTTTAATACCGTTTAGTTGTGAAAAAAAAATTATATTAATTATTCATGCTGAATGCTGCAAAAGCACTGAAAAACTACTAAGTTTACCTCTAAATTCAGATTAGATTCATAACAAAATGCAAGCTTTATTGAATCACGGTCAGTGATTTTGGAATTCACTTTGAAAAAGACACACCAGTTAGTTTAATATTTAAAAGAGAATGTTGTCTACCACGTGATACAATCACAAAGGTGCATCAGATGCTTTATCCAATAACAGTCAGTGTTTGTTGAATGTCCGGGGTTGGCTAACTGCTGGGTAAGCTGGGATCACTTCCTGAGGCCTTCACCAACCTTGGAAGACTGGCTTCATGGAGGAACTTAGGAGGGGTTGGTACAATTAGCAACCATCACCTAACACAAAAATAGACGCTTGACGTCGAGTTGCAGAAACTCACTCGCAATTATTTTAATTATTATTAGTCAGTGTAACCTTTCCAGGCACTTTGAAACAACCACGCCAGATGATTAGTTTAAACAGGGTGTTTTATTTTGTCTAGGGACGTATTCTTTCAGTGTGTTTACTCTTTAGTATTCAATTCTCAACCTGAATGCATTAAAATATAACCTTAATTCTTTACATCAATACAAAATGCATGAACGCCGTGCGGGCAAGAATGGGACGTAAAATGTACAAACACAAGTTTAACTTCTGTAGCTCTCTATTTTGTGGTATAACTGTCTATCAACCATAAAATTGCATCAAAGGCTTTAACCAGTATCGAAAAGGTACTAAAACTTGAGAGGTAACATTGAGTGTTATTTTTCCAATCACTTTGTACACGACAGATTGTATATTTAAAAGTATGTATCAATGTACAATCACATGATAGAATCACAAAGAACATCAAGTGTTCTATCCAGAACAGGTAGTGTTACCTTCACAGTCACTTTGTAATAGACACGCCAGTTTAGTTTGTGTATTCAGAAGAGAATGTAACGTGAGTCACTATGATAGATCGGTTATATGGCGCGAATTTTGTGAATAGTCAGCATTTGTAATATTTCATTAAATTATTAAATGAAATAAAAGTGATAACGAGAAGGCCTTTATTATCCATATTCCTATAAGGAAAAACTATTCAAAATTGATATTTTTTAAATTTTATGTTCTTTTTTTATCACACTATGTGCAAATATTTCCGAAATTTATTTCTTTACTTCTTAAGGTATACAAAACAGGACACAACCATGTAACTATAAAATAGTTACATATAAATATCTAGATTGAATTCCAAAAACATTAGCATTAAGAAATTAAGCATTAGTCTTAAATGTTATATAACCGTGAGTGCTATAAATATTTCTTGCAAGATTTTCGAAGACGTGAGCGATAGTTAAGTGCATAGGTTAGACAAGTTTCACGCGTAATTTAGTTTTCTACATGAGGGCGTGTTAGCTGCAAACTTTTCCACGACATCATTCTAAAATTATTTTTGTTACAAAATAAATTATAAAATGTTTCATTCAGTCGCCTCTACTTTTGGTCTAAAAATCGAGGTAATTTAAGTTACCGTCGTGCCATTGAAAAAAAAAAGTAAAATAAGAAACTATTTTATTTAAAGTTCAAGATACAATTGAAACACAATTACATACAATTTTCAGAAAACGGGTACAAGACATATCTGTGTCATGACTGGTTAGACATAACAACCAGACTAGGTATCAACTTTGCTTTTTAAGCATATTAAAATAAATAAATAAAATAAATCTATTATTGAAACAAAAGGAGAGGCCTCAGCTTATTATTTAGTTCCTCAAAATTTTATTTTTTTGTCAACGAATAAAATTTTGAATTACAAATATTTTATTCTAGCGCCATGTAATACGCCGTTTACCTTCTAATTTACGTCTCAACCATTTCGGACGCAAATGTATTTCTATCATGGCCACAGAACCAATTTCATTTCTTTGTGTTTTTATGGAAACCATGGCCGATGCCAAAACTACCGTCACGATAGATTGAATTAGCATAATATATCTATGATGATATTTTCCTCCAGTTTTTCTCTATATTGAAAATATTCATCCGTGTTCAATATCGTTTGCTGCGTAGCGAAAATGGCAAATGACCTTTTTTATTTAATAAAACGTAGATGTATATAGTTTTCCTGCGAATACGTTTGTAGTAATAATAGATTTTTAGCAAACGAAATGTTTTGAAAATTTTCACGGATCTCACTCTCACAACCCAGGAGCAAACGCCCATAAGAGAGTCCATAAATTCACACAGATTATAATTAATAAATATACGATGAAACTTTAAGTTTTTTTTTATATTTGATCTGAGATTGAACTATAATAAAATGCAAAAATGTTCAAAGAGCCCAAAAAAACATACTAGAATTTTCAAAAATTTGCCAACAAATTAAGGCCAATTCCATATCACTTGGGAAAACCCAATTATTAAAATTTACTATCCTGCTGAAATCGACAATGCTCCTTGGAAATTTAGTTAAGAATACGGTAACTGAAACCGCGACAACAAACGTCTGAAAGGCATTTAACTAATGGAACCCAGATAAAAAAAACCTTAGTTTTTAGTACCACTCCAGAAAATGGTTCTATGTTGTAAGTTAATTGTTTTAGTAAAATTTGATACAGGGACTGTTCAAGAGTATAACAAATAATTTTTTTCATTAAAAAATTATTAACTGCTTGTCATCAATCAATATGTAAAATATACTGAAATTGTCATAAATTAAAAAGCAACCTTTCTCACATGAAATTACAGTTTATAAACGGATTTACATAAAAACAAAGATGACCAATTCCACATTGCTTGGGAGAACCCAATTACCGTAGTTATTAAAATTCACCATCCAGCTGAAATCGACAATGCTCCTTGGAAATGGAGTAAAACTGCGGTAACTAAAACCAGGACAACAAACGTCTGAAAGGCATTCAATTAATGGAGCCCAGAGTGAAATGAAATTCTTTCTTTCAAAAGGAAAGTATAAGAAAAAGTTAGATAATAGTTTGTTCAGTGGATGCGGATATCCGAGACTCGAGTTATCTGCGTTTTCTTTGGCTATCTCTTTAAACTATTGAAGTTTCTGTTAATTGCGTTCTGATTCGGATTTATGGATCGGAATTATGAAGATGAGGAATGGAAATGAATACCTTTCCCTATTATTCCTGGACATTTAACACAACGCTATCTAGTCCCAAACTAAGAAAAGCTTATACTTGTACTAGATAACTGATAGACATAGACATACTTTTTTGTAAATACATACTATAGATAAATTAATACCCAGGCAGTAGACATTTACAATGTCCATCACATCATTATTTTCTACTCACTTATAAAACATTCTTAGTTTTGCTTTATACTTTTACTTGGCCCATCACACTAACGTACTTTTTTTGCATCACAAAAAATCCAGAGGTTTCATCTATTATAAACGTATATCATCTCAAACTTAAATAATGAATTTTTAATAATAATCGCTTACCGTGGTAAATATGAGATAATATTTAACCTTTAACAGAAGAAAACTTAATCTCTAAGTCTAAGATATTGTGGGGTGTTTATTGATATAGTTTTTCGTGGCTTTTTTAATAAAGTTTTTTGTTTCTGACAAAATCAGACCTGAGATTCTTACTCTCATAGTTTTTAATTTAGCTTACTTAAAAACTCACCTGTTAATTTTTTGGTCGATATAAGCCGTAATTCCTATTTACTTACTACATTCTTTTATAAAACACATAAATAGCCTATTTCTTCTGAAGCCTGTTCCTAGGTCTGTCCAATATGGCGCCAGTTGTGGCAAATTGTCATTACTGAGGAAATTTAGGAGATTCTTCTGGTCCCAATGAAGTTATTTCACGCACGTGTCTTTCAGAAAACCTAAAATGGTCTAGTACTTGCGGTCTCTAGCTTACATTTACTTGAATTGCGAAGCCTTTTCGTGTTTTTCGTAAAACTTGGCTATTTCATTACCTTAATAGTTACTAAAGTCAAAAAGCATGTTTAAAAATACGTCTCGAATTGCTTACCTACTCTCTCTTTTGGGACAACACGACGGTTAAAATCATTGATAAAATTAAAGTTATGTAAAAAAATTGTATTGTGTTCAATACTGTTTTAATTTTCTGACACAGTAAATTAATTATTGCAATTTATTTTTTCACAAAATCGTCCTCCAGGTCCCTTTCAATTTAAGACATTCTGGATTTGGCTATTTGACTTGGTGATCTATAAACGCATCGCTCAAACCAC
>LQNK01001721.1:92937-106529 GCA_001586405.1 Phoebis sennae | reverse complement strand
TTTTATTCTAGCGCCATGTAATACGCCGTTTACCTTCTAATTTACGTCTCAACCATTGCGGACGCAAATGTATTTCTATCATGGCCACAGAACCAATTTCGTTTCTTTGTGTTTTTATGGAAACCATGGCCGATGCCAAAACTACCGTCACGATAGATTGAATTAGCATAATATATGATGATATTTTCCTCCAGTTTTTCTCTATATTGAAAATATTCATCCGTGTTCAATATCGTTTGCTGCGTAGCGAAAATGGCAAATGACCTTGTTTATTTAATAAAACGTAGATGTATATAGTTTTCCTGCAGATATGTTTGTAGTAATAATAGATTTTTAGTAAACGAAATGAAATTTTGAAAATTCAGGTGCTATCGGCATTTCAAAGTTCTTTGTAACCAACACAAGAACAAAGAGAATCCATATATTTACACGGATTATAATTAATAAAAAGAATATTATTTACTATAAAAAGTATAATTTTTTATATGTTATTTGACATTTAACCTATTAAATGCAAAAATAGTCAAAGAACCCAAAGAAAGAAAGAAAGAAAAAAGTTTATTTGTCCCATAAACACACCGTACCTTATAAACTTCTTTTTCAGAACCATTTGAGAACAGGATTTATTTTAAACATTATGCCAACAAATTAAGGCTAATTCCACTACGCTTTGGAAAACCCAATTACCTTAGTTATTAAAATTTACCATCCTGATGAAATCGACAGTGCTCCTTAGAAATGGAATAAAATACGGTAACTGAAACCACGACAACAAACATCTGAAAGGCATCTAATTAATCGAACCCTGATAAAAACCTTAGTTTTTAGTACCACTCCTGAAAATGGTCCTATGTTGTAATTTTGTTTAAGTTACATTTGTTATCCACCGTTGAAGTGGATAACGTGTATCTTTTTTTATTAAAACTTTGTTAACATCTTGTCATCTATATGTTGGCTTTTATAAATTAATCAATAATCAATATGTAAAATATACTGAAATGGTCATAAATTAAAAAGCAACCTTGCTGACTTGAAATGACAGTTTACAAACGGATTTACATAAAAAAAAGATGACCAATTCCACATTGCTTGGGAGAACCCTAGTTATTAAAATTCACCATCCCGCTGAAATCGACAATGCTCCTTGGAAATGGAGTAAAACTGCGGTAACTAAAACCAGGACAACAAACGTCTGAAAGGCATTCAATTAATGGAGCCCAGAGTGAAATAAAATTCTTTCTTTCAAAAGGAAAGTATAAGAAAAAGTTAGATAATAGTTTGTTCAGTGGATGCGGATATCCGAGACTCGAGTTATCTGCGTTTTCTTTGGCTATCTCTTTAAACTATTGAAGTTTCTGTTAATTGCGTTCTGATTCGGATTTATGGATCGGAATTATGAAGATGAAGAATGGAAATGAATACCTTTCCGTATTATTCCTGGACATTTAGCACGACGCCATCTAGTCCCAAATTACGCAAAGCTACTATGGTAACTAGATAACTGACAGACATACTTAAACATACTTTTTTGTAAATACTATAGGTAAATTAACACCCAGACAGTAGAAAATTACAATGTCCATCACATCATTATTTTCTACATGTGGGGATCGAACCCACACCCATAGACCATTGCTGTATCCATTGCGCCAATGGGGTCATCTATTGCTTTCATATAGTTATTTATTCTTTTTTACAGAATGTAGGCTGGTAATTCCGAGAACTGTTTCACATTCCTTGCAAGACGAAACAACCCCTCCACAGATGATATCCTGGTCCACTCCCTAATCTTCCTCATCCAAGATTTCTTCCGTCTTCCAACCCGTCTCTTTCCTTTAATTTTGCCCATCATAATCAGTAGTAGAAGGCGGTATCGTTGATGACGAAGAAGATGTCCAAGATATGCGATATAGCGTTTCTTTAAAGTTTACATAATTTGACTTGTCATATATACACGTTATAGTTATTTAAAACCTCTCAATATCAAAACATTCAGTTTTGATTTACTCTTTTATTTGCCCCATTTTAAACGTATTTCCATCTATTTTAAACGTATATCATCTCAAAATTAAATAATTAATGTTTAATAATAATTGTTTACCGTGGTAAAAATTATATAACATTTTACTTTTAACAGAAGAAATTAAACTTAATCTCTAAGTCTGTATTTATATATTTTACATTCATATATTTTTGAATCGAGGCTTATTATAATAAACTTTTCATTTTCATCAAAATCAGTCATATTTTTACTATCATAGTTTTGGATATAACTTACATAAAAAGCTCACCTGTATATTTTTTTTGTCGGTATAAAAAGTGATTCCTATTTACTTACTACATTCTTTTATAAAGTACATAAATAGCCTATTTCTTCTGAAGCCTGTTCCTAGGTCTGTCCAATATGGCGCCAGTTGTGGCAAATTGTCATTACTGAGGAAATTTAGGAGATTCTTCTGGTCCCGATGAAGTTATTTCACGCACGTGTCTTTCAGAAAACCTAAAATGGTCTAGTACTTGCGGTCTCTAGCTTACATTTACTTGAATTGCAAAGCTTTTTCGTGTTTTTCGTAAAACTTGGCTATTTCATTACCTTAATAGTTACTGGAGTCAAAAAGCAAGTAAAAATACGTCTCGAATTGCTTACCTACATTCTCTCTTTTGGGACGACGCGATGGTTAAAATCATTGATAAAATGAAAGTTATGTAAAAAAAATTGTATTGTGTTCAATACTGTTTTAATTTTCTGACACAGTGAATTAATTATTGTGATTTATTTTTTTACAAAATCGTCCTCCAGGTCCCTTTCAATTTAAGACATTCTGGATTTGGCTATTTGACTTGGTGATCTAAAAACGCATCGCTCAAACCACTGGACGGATCGGGCTGAAATTTAGCATTCAGGGATACGTTATAACGTAAGCATCTGCTAAGAAAGGATTTTGATCAAATCCCACGGGAACAGGGATAACAAATATACGCGCGTGAAACAGCAGAGAACAGCTAGTATTTGTATAAATTTAAAGATATACCATGGTATGATATATTTATATGCTATAGTTATACTACAAATTAATCTTAGACTGGTCCCCGAAATTCCTCCGTTACCAGTTACTCAGTCTGTATGTTAATAAACACACAAGCAAGTATTAAGAAAACATTTTCCGCAACTTTAACACGAAATGCATCTGATGTTTGCTTTACTTATAAGTTGGAGATTAGTGAGAGAAAACATTTCTCATAAGGAATTTTCGCTTAGTATTAATTTTTGTATAATAAAATCGTGTCGTTAGAAGAAATTTCAAATTCAGAAAATGTTCCTAAACACGTAAAAAATAATGAAAAGGGTCGGCGAGGCTTTGTTAATTTAATATGATTTATTTAAAACTTCTCAATATCAATACATTCTTAGTTTTTACTATTTTATTTGGCCTAGCTAGCTAGCTATGTAACATCTTATATAACATTTCTATAGCAAACCCTAAATAAACCCTAAGTTCCTTTTTGTCAGTCCTAATGATTTTTTCTAAAAGTAAACACACTAGAATTTTCGAAAAAGCTTTAAAACTGTATAAATATAATTTAGCCTGAAGGCATTATGAAAACATTTTCCGCAAGTTGCAGATATTCAACAGGAAATGCGTCGGATGTTTGCTTTACTTATAAGTTGGAGATTAGTGAGAAAAGTTCCCTCGCAAGGAATTTTTGCTAGTTTTAACACATTGAGTGGTGAATGGCAAACATTTTTCAAATCTTCTTAAATCGTATTTATAGAGAAGGTCTCAACTTTACTTAAGGATGTGAATATATTTTACTTTTTATATTAAGTGAATATGTGTAGGTGTGTGTAACGTGATATTATGTTATTTTCTTCTATATTATGATATTTGAAGAGACATAAGAAATATACATAGATCTTAAAAAGAACGCAGGTATCTAAATAGAATGGTCCACCATATACTATTTTGAACATAACTTATTTACATTACATTTCAAGTTAATTTTTTTGGTTGTTTTTAAATTATTAGTAGGATTGATGTAATATTAATTATAAATGCGAAAGTTTGTGAAAAATTACTAAAAACTACTGAGCCAGATGTGATGAAACTTGTTATTCATTAAGGATCCAGAATAACATATAGGCTAATCCGGAATTCACGTGATCAGAAGTACCACGCTCCGCGGTTTCGACCCCGTATGTTGGCCTGTTAAGACTTAATTTCAAGTATATAAAATGACGATCACTAGCATACTATATGCCTGTTCTTACTATCAATAATATAAATCACATAAAATTATTATAAATAAGTCTGAAATTTATATTACAATGCGTCCCTCGACGTTTATATGTAAACAATCAAATAGCACTATTTTAACTGATTTATAATATTTACGCCAAGACTATAGCTGCAAAGTGTTCTATCAGCTTGTGTCCATTAATAACACGTGGCGCTCAACTGATATTAAACTTCAGAGCAAGTGAAAAATGAAGCGAGACTCCACGCTGTGATTTAGACATATCTTTAAGGGATAATTCACACGATACATGGGGTAACTGCGGGGTATTCGACCCTTATATAACTCACATACCTAGTTATCCTACTACTATTATAAAGGCGAAAGTTTGTAAGTATGGATGTATGGATGTTTGTTACTCTTTCACGCAAAAACTACTGCACCGATTATGATGAAACTTGGTATACATACAGGTAAGGGTTCAGAATAACATATAGGCTACTTTTAATCCCGGAGTTGCCACGGGATCAGACGTTACGCGGGTGAAACCGCGGGGCGCGGCTAGTTATAGATAAATCCACGAAGACCCGACCTATTCTTCTCAATTGTTGACAGTTCAAGTATGCAAGCTTTCGGTTGTGTGATGTTTTATAGGTACACTCATTACTCATGTGTGCACACGTACATTAAAAAAATAGACTAATCAGGACAAAGTATTGCGATCATAGTAACATATTTCAAAATTCTAAATTCTTCCATGATACTACATTTAATAGATTTCCCTATACATAGGCGTTTACCTATGAGCGTAAGTTTCAAAGTTCTTCAATCGGAATTACCAGTTCTATTTTGATGATCATATGTGTATCAGTGTTGAAAACTTAATAATCTATAGATTTGAATTTTTGGATTTCAAGTGTGTATATAGCTCACTAGGTGACAAAAATTTCGGCGTTCTAGTCTTATACAAAGGTCCTCAAGTGGGGTCCTGAAAATGCCGCGAAATAGTTCCCGAAAATGTTGTAGAGCAGTGCGTTTTGCTCGATTTACCCCCAAATGATACAACAGTATCTTTTTCAATTTATTAAAGTATACAAGTAAGTTCAACCGTATTTTGCATCATTGTTCAAGTTACCAGTGACAAATGTCGTGGCATTAAAACTGGAACCGTAATACGTTTAATTAAGGACGCTTTTAGAATAAATGCGAGCAGTGCAGGTGGAATATCTAAAGAGACGGTTAGTGAAGACACAGACTTCCTTTGCACTCATTTGCATTCCAGCAAAGATTGAGACGTAGATACTGCGCTGAATAATATTAGATATAGTTTGTTTATTAATTGTTTTGCATAAGATAGCGGACTATGGTAAATGTACCATTTTACGAAGTATTAAGGCGTTTTTCAATTCGAGCTTGGCTTTTAAAAGTAGTATGAAGCTGATATTTATAGTGGTTTTCGCTTTATTAGCATATACATCGCATAAGCGCATAAATCTATAACACTTTATTTAAAAGACGATACCTATAAGTCATCGATAAAAAAATGAACAAATACTACGAGTACTTATAAAGCTAAGATTTTATTTGCAAATAATATATTTATTATCATGTTATATCTGAAAAAAATAGAACACATTTAACGAAAGTATAACACGTTGACGTCATCTCTTCCCTACTAATAATAATTGAATAATATATAAAAAAATTGGCTATGGCTTTATTCTTGAATAAAATATGAAACAAGAAATAAAATATTTTAATTATAGGAAAGATTATTTCCAAAAATGCCAACCAATATGTAAAAAACAAGTATGTAACATCATTGCCCCATTTCCTCCACAAAAGGAAACGGAATATCCCACGTAACTAATGTAAAATTGGTCCCCATTTCAAATTTCTTTGCTCATAACTTTTAGTCTTTGCCCACGTCGCTGTACTTAATTAAAAGCTCCCGAATAAGTGGCCACTTAATTGTATTAAATCGGGCGATACTGTAGAGGGCGCCACTCTAAATCATTGTTCTTGTACGTGGGTAGTTGTGGATGACCAATGGGCAATAAAATGTAAGTTACGGGAATTCATATAGTTTCTATTATGCAGTTATAAGAATGTTTAACAAGAAATTTGAAGACCGTTTTGAGATTTCGTCTCGTATTTTATTAGTCCTAGTGATTCACTATAATAGTAGTGTAATTTGAGATAGCTTATTATTCGCCTAATATAATCCTACCAAAAATATAATCGTGAACATTTAAATGTTTAAGTTTTTGTGTGCAATACGTCGCGATTACCTACTACATGATTGTGGTAAAATTATATATACAGATTAGCTGTGCCCCGCGGTTTTACCCACGTATATCTGTTTTCCCCGATCCCGCGGGATTTGATCAAAATTCTTTCTTAGCGGATGGCTACGTCATAACATATACCGTCATGGCAAATATCAGTCCAATCCAGAGGTTTAAGCTGTGCGTCAGTCAGTCAGTCAGTAGAGTTTTATTTAAATAGATAGACCTGGATCAGATCGAATATATTTAGAATAGAATACCTTATATGGATCTACAGACGCTCAATTTAACGCAAGTGAATCCGCGAGCAAAAACTAGCAAAAATAACGGTACGGTTTTCAAAACAAACGCGTAATGTTAATTTAGAAATGATTCAAAATACAACTTTATACATTGAAAATACCTCCTAATAATTGTTTTAATTTACCAAATAAACTTCAAAATTTCAACGTATAATCCTTTTATATAGCATTATTTCCGTAGGAACAAAATACAAACCGAATTTAAATACAAAGTGACGCAAGATGGCACTCTGTAATCATCTGCTTTGTAGCTCGGGTTACAAATTAATAGGTGCGTCGTTACCTTGTTACAAACCGATTTTAAATCTACATAAATCCCTTTGAATAACAAAACTAGCTTTGTGTGGAAAAAGGGAAAATCGGACTTCTGATTTTAATAGATTTTTTAAGGTTTTTAATTAAATTTGTACGAAATATTTGCGAACAAAATCGTGAATGGAAATAATAGTATCAAAGTTATTACCAGTTCCGAACTAATGTAAAGAGATTGACCATTGTAGAGTTCGTAAATTTCAGCCTAATTCATGATATCAAAAAACACGTAGTTTTTGAATGCGCCATCCTAAAATTATATTTTTTTTTCAGTAATTATCAAATGTAACCAAAATAGTATGTATATTAAATATATGTAATTATTTTATCTGTTTTATTCAATTTTAAAATTTTTAAGACATTTTATCAAATAATTGTATGCTTGTTTCGAATTTATGTATATTTTTTTATATAGAACATTTTTATGTGAATGACAAATTCTAATTTTAAATGAATTATGCATTATTTTAAGTAATTTATAATGATGATGATGAAGATTAATATTAATGTTATTGTATTGATTATTTGAACTGTAATTGATACATCAAATAAATAAATAAAAAAACATATGTATTGGTGGTATTTTTAAAGCGAAACTAAACGATAACGATACTTTAAACGATAACGTTACAAAGGTTTCTTTGCAAAGATGGATTAAGTATTTCGGACGCCATTTCAAAAACTGCAACTTCATACAAACAGCGAACTTAATCCTTGATCTTAGTATTTATTCTTAGCCTCCTATATTTAATGCCTTGCCGGGAAATATCTAGAGATTTTCCTCAGATGATTTCCTGTTTACGACGTAGGATTTAAAAAGGCGAGAGCTACATTTCGATGGCGGGCTACGAAAACCTCGTAAGTCGCAAATTTCAAGTAGTTTTTTAATGTGTATCGTGAGATAATATCGTAATACTATGTCCCGTGGATCCTGTCGCGTAACTTTTTATCCCATGGGAATTCCGAGGTACGCTTATGTGTTATTCTGGGTCCTTACTAAATACCTAAATGTATAGATAGTTTCATCCAAATCAGTCCTGTAGTTTTTCGTGAAATATTGACAAACATACATTCATCCATACTCATAAATTTTCGCATTCTTAATATTAATAAGCTATGCCAGCGGGAAAAGAAATAACATTATATATCGTATAATATAATTGACATAAATAAGAATCGGAAAACGGTAGTGACTTTGGTATGAAAAGCTCGGTGAGACGGTCCATTCTGTTGGTTTGTAGAATTTACTTAAGTTAAAAAATTAAGTTTAGACCAGAAACTACTTAATTTATGAACATTTACCTTAAGAATCATTGGGTAATGTAATAAATATGAAAATCCATCTATTTTTTATTGGGACCCATTGGGCTATTTGAATTTCCTGTAGGATTTATGCACATGTGAGGTTTTCATAGTCCGCCGGCGATTTTTAAAATAATAAAGATTCGCAAGAGAATAAATGTCTCATGGATTATAGGATTTGGATGTCTTCATAACGCTATGATCCTGTGGAGATAATAAATGGTATTTGGGGAACAGATGAGGATTTTGATTAAGATTTTAAGCTGATTAATAATAATAATATATGTGTTTTTTGATAGATTATAAGCTCAGCTATCACCCGCCAAGAGATGCTTGACTGATTACGGGACACCCTGTATATTAATAGCCTCCCCGACCCATAAAGGTCATGGTGTCACATAGGAGATGTTATAGTGTACAAGTATGTGCGCAAACACAGGTGCAATCTTTATTCCTTTACTCTCATAAACCGATGGGACGGCAGACCGACACGACTGGAGAGAGATCAGGATATCACCCTTTATTGATGGTATCATAAATGATCTCTTTTGAATATTTGTTATTACATAACTTAATCATGCAAACATTATTTAATATGGAGAAAATTTGACCTCTATGCAAAAATTAGCTAATAAAGTTTATAACTTGGATTAATTCGTTGAATAATATTAAATCTGTGTAAAATTCCTTGTCAGGTATGCAAATAATAAACATTTCTTGTGGATGGATACATTTCCAAAATATACTTTTAACTTATATATCATATTATTATATAAATCAAAACCTAAAAGATCGGTGTTTTTAAATTATATAAAAACGCAGAAAAAAAATCAACCAAACTGTTTTTAGATAGCACAAAAGAAAATTTGTATTTTTGGATCTCTTTCAAATTTGACCACAGGCGTGTTAAAATCCACTACGAAATTAATAAAGCGCACAGGTATTAGTTCACCACAGCCTGCTAAGAACTTTGGAAACACTCCAAATACAATCATGACCAAAATAACACCACTTATGGATATCACAACAAATAATTCTCGACCTTATTCCTTTGTAGGTAATGTATAATTTCGAATGAAAGTATTATGTTTTCCAGCCTAACCGTTGTGATCTGTTATTGTAGTATTAAATGGATTACGTGAGTAATGTATTAACACGGTGTTTCAGGTTTTTAAAATAATCTCGCATTTAATTTATATAAAAATATTTGTTTGATAGTCAATATCTCGGATGTCAAACAATATCTATTCAAATTATACAAAAAACCGGTTCAGTGGTATAAGTGCGAAGAAAGGCAGGCAAACAGACAGACATAGTTACTTTCGCATTTATAATATTAAAGTAACAACTCAATAAAAAATAGAATATTAAATTAAACTATCGATAAAATTAAAAAATAATACATGTAAATAATGATAACATTTTTATTTTTATCAACGATTAAATTTATAAAACACGAGTTTCTTTTTACCAATAATTTTGATTATAACTACAATTTGACAAACAATCGTATTTTTGTCTGTACAAAATAGCATAATAAGTTACTTACTAAAAAACTAAAGGTGCCTTTTTTAAGAAAAATAAAATAATATAAAAATATAAAATAGATTCAGTTTTAAATTCGTAAAAAAATCGTCCATAGACAAAATCTAAGCTGTAGCTACATTGGGTGTTTTGTCTTTGGCATCTTCAACTGTCACCACGGCTTCCTTTTTTTCTTCTATCTGTGGTTTGGCGCCATTAATCAGGCACTCGACATAAGATGGCGGCCGGTCTACGATCAGCTGAGCTCTTTCCGACACCAGTTGTTTTATGTATTTGTGGATTATGTACAGGAATATAGCTGCTATGCCTGTGGAAAGAGAATATTAATTATGTTTTAATTTTTTTTTCTGGATAGAACGTTAGGTACGATTTTGAACCTACATATGATATTTTAAACCTACATAATACAGCTCACCAAAATGTTAATCAAAAATTGAGTTAATATTTTACTGTACTTTTCATATTTGTCATTTTGGGACAATTCAAAAAAATAATAAATGCCATCAGATTTTTGACGTATTTCATTTTCCTATCAATTTCATGGGCAACAGCTTAAAATAGCTTACCATTAAAATCGTCTGCCCTCTCTCTTATAAAAAATCATCTAGTATATAAACCTAAATGATTATTTAAAATGTTTAATAATACTTACAAACATCCATCAGCTTTAAGAACCAGTAGCCTTCCACCGTGAAGTCGTCGCGGTCGGGCTGGTACGCAATATACAGCATTTGTAGCACCAACTTCAAGACGGATAACCCGTAGAACATACGCATTGGTTCTGGATCTTTCTATGAATTGAAATTTTATAGTAACTAAATCGTAAACTTTGTATTGATACTTCTTGATGGAATTGCATATTACTTTTATTTAAGGACAAAAAACAAACATTTTTATTCTTTATACTTTTAAATCCACTATAATAACACTTTTTAAATTATTAATTGCTTAATAAGAACAAACAATAAGATACTACAAAAATGATGTTAACTATTTTTTCTTTTGTTTTTAATTATTTTGTATTGTTTTCCGCAGTTTACGTTTTCTTTTTTGCCTGTAATTGTTGTGTAATAGGTGTATACATCATGGCTAACTAGCTGTTCATGTTCATTTAATTACTCTAAGTTTTTATGTGTACACGGTATGGCTAATAAATAAATAAATAAGTAAAAAAATCTATTCATGCCCACTTATATTAGTTATTATAATGTTGGGTGATAGCTTAAAACAAGGAGTAACGGCCACAGAAACTAATGAATTAATGAACTATCCAACAATCCAACATTCATGAAAATCGGTTGAGAATGCACGGAGTAATCGATGTACATAACAAAAAAAATGCCTCGCAACGTTTACGGTAATATATTAGTTATTAAATTAGTTTTACTGTTTACTAGTAAGTGGTAGACACATTAACACAGTCATAACAATTTAAACATAAAGAATTTTACAAAAATAAAAATGTTTACGAATTGCATAATTGTACGTACACGTCATAGTTCATTATTTCAATAAAGCATGTATAATAAGCGCAAAATTTACTTACTTTATGAACAGCCGCAACGAAAGAGAGTACGAATCTGAACCATATGGCATTGATCATAAAGTTCAAAATGTCGATGAGGTAGACGTGTAGCATCCCAGGGTAGCACCTTGGCTGTCCGGGGAGGGGTAAGTAGTCGATATTGACGTCGTTGTAGGAGCGTAATATGAGGGGGAAGGGATAAAATCCGTGGGTGCCGAGGTTCAGGACTAGTAGGACTGGCTCCAGCCATGGCCAGTCTATTAGACGAAGCTGAAATGGTAGAAGGTTATATTAACTCTAATATAAAAGATATAAACACTAGTATTATTATACTGAGTATGTAGGGTGACATAAAATAATTCGAAACTCTGGAACCGCCTAGTGTAAGAAATATCCCCGTTCCTGTTTTTCCTAATCAATATAATCCGGGCTTTATAAAGCGATGGTAAACAGACATTCATTAATATTATGTGTTTTGTCTATCTATCGCAATAAAGGCTTTCCGTGGTTAGGGTATTGAAATCAAAGTAAGTGCAATTGGATGGATTTGTCTGAACAAAATAAGTGATAGATAAAAAACGGCCCTAAACAGGTAGGCTCCGTCCTAAACCACGTTATTACCTAAGATCAGATGTAACGTTAGTCAAATGCCCACTTAATTGTTTATTAAATACCGATTTTTAATAGGTTGGTACTCACACTTTCTCTGCTCACATCACACTGGAATCCTTTGGTGACAATAGCGACAATAAGCAGGTGACAACCGATGTCTATAACACTCGCGATCTGAAATTAATAACCCATTTAAATAGAAAAAGACCGTTTTGTTACAACACTTATAATTCTAATTTTTATTCTTATTATAATTCTAATTTTAATTCTGATTTTTTAATTTGTATAATTTTTTTATTTTGATATTGATTTTAAATTTTTATTTTTAATCTTAATTGTATCTTAAACTGATTTTAATTTTAAATTTAATTTGTATCAATTTTACATATTTAACATAGTTTTTAAGTGTGTTAACTAACCAATCTCCAGCCAAGCCTCTGTTGCTTGAATAAATAAAATTATTATATTATAACTCTATATCTATTATCGATATATTTGTAGAGAGATAAAACCAAGACATAGCATAGTTTAATCTTGGAAATCTGACAGGAACGAACTATATACGCGGGTGAAACCGTATGGCACAGCTAGAATACATAAGATTTTGATGTAAGCATTTAAGAAATACAAGGAAGAAAAATCAATTTAAATAAGGAAAACGTTCAAATTTAGCACAATTTAAGTATAACAGATTTATTTATTACCAATTTCATATATTTATAAAAATAAAGGCACACTTCGTTTTTACTTTTTTAGGGTTCCGTACCTAAAACGTAAAAACGGGAACGGTGTATGTCTGTCTGTGACCAGGCTTTATCTCATAAACGGTGATAGCTATAAAGCTGAAATATATATTTTTTCGCTGCTGCTATAATAACAAATACTATAGGTACAATAATGGTTAGGAACGTGAAATCCGAATGTAATATATAAACACATAAATCTGTTTTGAAATGCAAATCAATCAGAAAAATGAGCAATTTTATATTAATAATAGTGTAAAAAATGTGTAAGAACATTCTATTTTATTGAATGTTTTTCCTTAACCACAGAAGATTCTGACTCATCTATTCTATAACTCGTAAGGTATGCGTCGATTTCAATATTATGGGTGTCATTACCCTCTGAGTGTTATTTACAATGATGGATTTTTAATGTAGTTTTCGATTCAATAGTTCGATGCAAATTAAAAAGTTAGGATTTTTAATGTAGTTTACGATTCAAGAAAATAATTCGATGCAAATTAAAAAATTATTATTTTAAGATATGTTTGAATAATTTTTAACCGCGAATTTTTATGGTCTAAAGATGTGGATTGTAATTCCAAGGAGATAAGAAATAAAATTTTATGCCAAGAATAGAATAGTATATAATAGAAAACACTTTATTGCACACTTGTTGAATCTTTATTGTGCAATCAATTCCTTACATACATAAAGAAGTTATTAAGATTTTTCTGACCAAATATCT
>LQNK01001721.1:68821-90590 GCA_001586405.1 Phoebis sennae | reverse complement strand
TTTTATATTCTTTCTTAATTTACTCGAAAATATGATATCGAAATGGGAAATTATTATTATTTTTAGATAGAACGTAAGCAGATCTACGAATTATTGTTTATTTCGTCAAAGTCGGTTCACCGAAAGCGAAGATATGCGACGATATACATAAAAGTCAAAAGTAATGACAGAAAATAAATTGTACAGGCGAAGTCTTTGGGCCTAGAAACTTGAAATTTCGCACAAATGTTCCTTTTATGAGTACACGATAACTAAGGAAAGTTTTTTTTTTAAATCAATCCCGAAGGGGATGAAATATTTTTATGAAAAATAATTTCTTGGAGAACCTTTAATAATTGAATGGATTAATATAAAACTTGACACAACTGCTGCTTATATTAGTATGGGCTAACCTTTTACGTATGACTTATCCCGAAAAATGCAGTGGTTCCTGTAGGATATTCAACTTTTTATAATGTTTTTGATTTTACTTTAGAAAAGGTTATTGAAAATAAGAAATCAATGTTCTTATTAGATGAAAGGTAGGCAGATCTATAATTTAGTTTTTATTTCATCAAAATCGGTTCAGTAAAACTGGAAATATGCGACAAAAACGATTGCTTAACAAATTGTTTATGGCGATAACAATTGAAGAATTCTTTCATCCTGTGTACTTTAATTTAATATGTGTGTTTTTGTACAATGTAAGAATCCATGAATAAGTACAGTATTTCGTGGAATAAATTTAAATATTGTAAGCAATTGTAAGTAAAATTATGTAAGTATTTGTTTTTTAAAAATTACATAAAATTATTGTTTCCATAAAAACAAACAAAAAATAATGTTTATAAGGTTTCAATTTATTTATACTAAAATATTTAAACTGAGTTAAAAATATCGTCAAGTTTCAGATTGTTTAAAAATAATAAGTATTTAACTTGATTTTATATGAAGTGGGGTAATAAGAGGGTGAATCAATATGGCGGATTCCTTATAAAAGACGTGTCGGTAGTTGAGCATGGCAAAACGTCACAAGTCGTCAGCGGAGCAAGGTGCTGTTCGATAAAGAGACAGTGGAAGTGAAGTCATAGTATATTGTTGGCGAATTTCTGTTCGAACTGGGCGATGAGGCAATAACAAGTGGAATTTAATATGTATTGCTATATTATATACAGATATTACAATTTAAAGGAGATAATATGGTACGTAAACGTGTATATTTTATTCCTATATTCCTATTTTTATTTTTATTTTTTAATTTTACTTAATATATTATGAACGTTACTCCTTTACTTGATGTACCAATATTTAAACGATTGAGGATTAAAATATATTTATACATAAAACATTTGGCATTTTAGTAAATCTGACTAAATTAAATTTTGTATAAAATTGTTTTATTTTTTGCACGTTGAAAAAAATATTAAAATTTCAAATAATACTGGTATTTTTTTTTTTTAGTAAACTAACCTCTTTTATTTGACACATTAACATTCGACGTCAGTAAATATAAAAAAGGTGTTTTAAATTTGTCAACGTCAATTCTATGTATGAATTTTATTGTTTCCAGGTCTGAGCATCCTGTGTAAACCGGAATGCTACCTCTTCTTCCGAGGCGCTCGGAGGATAGCCAAACGCGCTGCAGCTACGATATTTGTAGCTATGGTTGCAAAAAAAAACAATTGTGTGTGACCGCTGCGCTGGCGTGATCGATATTTCATCCGGGAACAGGCATTTTGGACAATCTGAAAAGTCGGCTTAACAGGCAGAAGAAGTTTCGTTTAGAGAAACAAAACCACGTATAAAATTACAGTGCGTTGAGGTGATCATGGTAGCGACTTGATTCAATAATTTCATTGGTTATTTTTATTTGCCACAAATAGAAGTTTTTTTAATTTTTTATTGTTTAGATTAAGTGGTCATATTTTTGGCAATAACGTTATTTTCTTTCCTTCATTCTTTTGAATTTAAATGTATAGTATGTTTAGTGGTGTATTTTTTCTTCTGTACCTTACAATTTTTAAATGTACAAAGATATTACGGTGGCAAGATTCTGTTCGATTACTATATTAGTGTTAATTGTTAATAGTAATTAAGGTGATAAAAAGTTATATGTATTAATATCACACGGCCGCAGTTTTCTTTAGCACCTTCCATACTTTATATAAAGTAAAGATAATTGATGCATTTACGCACATGCCAAACTCTTGGGACGTAAGTGTCCGCCAAGGCTTTTTTTTAATCTGTTTTTTTTTTCTTAACACCAACCACTTTTAACCACTAGAATTTGTTTAAATGAAAGTACACAATTAGTGAATAATATTTTATTATTCATGAAAGTAGTTTGTATGCGATAATGTTTAAAAAAATTATATTTTTATAATATTTGGGAAAAAGGTTTTTTTGTTACAAGCCGATTTTGATAAGAAATCTCAACAAAATCAGTTCAGTAGTTATGGCTTGATTGATACATAGACATCCAAACATCTAAACAATCTATAATATTTATTATATAAGTATGAAGGGTAGAATTAATATCAAGTTAAGTGACTGTAGTCCACTTGATTATGAAAGGTTAAAGAAGTTCCAATGTAAAAATACGCGGGCGAAGCCGCGGGTTACAGCTAGTATAATATAAAACACTTTATTGCACACTTGTTGAGTCTTTATTGTGCTATAAATTCTTTACATACATGAAGAAGTTATTAAGATTTTTCTGACCAAATATCTCAGTAACAGTCCTGAATCAGGGAATTTGGAGGAGTTGGTACACTCCCAAGCCTCGGAGAGTAAAGCTGGCGGTCCTCTCCGGTTGTGTCAGTCTGCCGTCCCATGGGGTTTTCAGAGTAAAGGAATAGAGAGTGCACCTGTGTTCGCGCGTACACTTGTGCATTATAATCTCCTACGCAGCTAGCTAGTCCGTAGATAGATTGGCCACCATGGCCGAAATTGTCGCACAGAAATTTTTGTTAATATCGTTTTAATATTTCGATTACATGATACAACCAGTATTGTCAAAGTACGTTCCGCTTTGCACCAGAAATTGCGTCCACAGAATGAAGAAGATAAAAAATATTGTAGTCCTTTTGCATCGCAATGCGGGCTGCACCAGTTAATTGCTAACGTTTGTTACACGACATTTTCGTGGAGATATACACGCCGAAAGAAGGTTTTACTGCCTTTGATTACACTTCGTGATAACTATATTTAAAGTAAAATTAAATTTTATTTAGACTAGTTTTACGCCCGCAGCTTCGCTCGCGTGGACTACGCATTTTTGTTGGTATTTTGAAGCCGTGGGCCGAAAGTTACATAAGGGAGATTTTTGGTAATTTATTGAGTGTTTTAACGTTTTAATCTATCTGTTAAGATTATTAAAAGGCATGTACGCATCTCAACCCAAATCTCTCTCTGTCGCGCGGTATGATATATTTTCGACTTAAGCATCGTATATCTCGTAAAAAAATGACTGCCTCGTTGGTCTAGTGGTTGCATCTTTGACTACACATCGAGGGGTCCCGGGTTCGAAACCCGGGTGGGGCCAAAAAAAAATGTTATTGGGATTTTTCTGACAAAGAAATCTTAGTAACAGCCCTGAGTCTGGAAGTTGACGGTGTTGGAGCACCCCCGTGCCTCGGAGACCACGGGAAGCCGTCGGTCCTGCGCCTGAACTCTCTCCGGTCGTGTCGGTCTGCCGTCCCATCAGGTTATGAGAGTAAAAGGAATAGAGAGTGCATAGCACTATAATATCTCCTGCGCAGCTGGCTAGTTTCTGTTGAGATTGGCCACCATGGCCGAAATCGGTCAGGGGAGCTATTATCTCGTAAAATATTTATTTTAGCAAAAAAATCTATTTAGAAACTTCTATTTTATTTTAAAAGATCTACCTAATGACATCGCATTTAATAATATATTCGCAAATTTATTTTTTTACCCTCCGTTTAAATGTATGGAGAGCCCTAGAATTTTTTTTTCAAATAAAATGTACCCTAATCTAAGCCTAGCATAAAAAAAAATATCAAAATCTGCCCCGTGGTTTTTTAACAAAATATGTATTTCGTATTTTGTATTGAGTTACAACTAACATTGTCAAAGTACGTTCCGCTTTGCTCTTAAAATTGCGTCCATAAATGAAGAAGATAAAAAATGTAGTCCTTTTTCATCGCAATGCGGGCTGCACCAGTTAATTGCTAACGTTTGTTACACATTTTCGTGGAGATACAATGAAAGAAGTTTTACAGCTTTTAACATTTTAACACATTAAAAGATTTTGTATAACAAATAAAAAAAACTACTTATTATAATTGCTATAGAAATATATACTTATGTTGTTTCTATTTTTACCGCTAAATGAGTAGATTCAACAGTGGCAATATCCTATAACATTTTTTTAGGAATTTATAAGAGTATTTGTAGTGTACTTGAATTAAATTATCTACAACACTATAATTAAAATTTACGTAAATCACTGAAAGCAAAGATAGACCGAAATATTTTCATCAATAATATATATATGGTAATAGATGGTAGTAAATATTTTAGTTATGGTATTAAACGTCATTTTTGTTATCACTTCACAGTCACGAGTCGGTCTTTCAATTGAAATATGTATCACTTTTGCACTTCTATAATTTAAATTCCAAGTGTGTAAACATCGTAAATATCGGTTCCATAAAATACAGAATATTTGGAGGGTTTTGTGTTTGTATGTTTGGATGTTTGTGTCTCAAATCCGCCGCAATTGATATACGCATTTTGATGAAATTTCGTATACAGATAGGTAAATTATTTGGCTGTATAAGGTGATAGGATAATGCCAGCTGCATTTAGATACATTAAATATGTTGTATAGTAGAAATATTTTAAGATCACTTCTCAAGTTTTAGAGCAATACCAAAATATAATTAGTTATATTGTAATAGCAAAGATTTGTTTCACTACCGTTACTTATTTGTATCCTACATTAACACCGATTTCGAAAATATTTAAACTTCTCTTTTTCTTTAGCTGATAATTAATTCATGATAGATACGGGTTGCCTGGCAGAGATCGTCAGCGATAAAGCCGCCCTTTGTTTATAACTATTGTTAAATGTAATTTATTCTATAGTGCATTTCTCTTACCAAATTTAAATATCCAATGATATAACATTTTATTCGAAGACTGCCACCGCAACACCAATCACTTCTAGCTACCTGCATGGTGCCTGAAACAAATTAAAGTTATTAAAAAATACAAAATTATAGTATCTTAACAAAACTGAAAAATAAACTTTTCATTAAGGACACAAATGCCACGTTCATTTAAAATGCTAAATAAAGTATAATTGATAATTATGTAAGTTTGGATATTTGTGTCCACTTCAAAACTACTGAACGAATTTCGATATGCTAGATTACATCAACAGACTTATATTTTGTTAAACATAATCTTCTGTCCTAAATAAAACACTGTAACTAGATATTTATTTCATGTTTCATTGTTAAGCCTAAACTAATGAAACCAGGAAATTATCATAGTATTCACTTAAGCAGGAATTTTTGAAACGTTCAAGTTATCTTTTATAGCAAACGCTTAAAGCCATGCGTGTGCCTTGTTATTTATTTAATAAGTTTTATACGATCTTGTTAATAACATAATATATTTAATAATTGCATACAAGGTAAATTAGAACGGTGAAAGATGACTTGCAAACTGCAACTATACCTATTCACTTAAGCCAGTTTCTATAAACGACGGAACGTCATAGTAAAACAGATACGAATCGTTTTTATTAACCAGCGCTTATCATCAACCAATCAGAAACAAGTTTTGGTAGTCATGTTTATGCTGCGCTTATTAAAAATATGCATTAGACTTACGCCTAGTAGAATATTGTACTGTCCGTAAGTAAAACGACTCGTTTTTTTTATATGAACTGGGCGTTAGTCAGTAGGCTAATAAACTATACATTTCATAAAAAATAAAAATAGTTGCATTTTAATGTTTGTGGCAGAAAAACCTAACTAAAGAGTTAATAAATATGTTACTGTACCAACAAAATAATTTAAACATAAATATCTAGAACAACAATCTTCTTTTAATTATGTAAAAAATTAAAGAAAAATAGGTACAATTTGCGACGTTGTAACTTCAATAACAAAGAAATCATTTCGTAAATTATTTTGACATATTTTTGCATTACTTTTAAATTTCACTAACAATAACAATTACAACCAAACGCATTTTTAATTGACATTTCCATCGCGCTGTATTGATAACAAAATGTCATTTGATAATAAACCTTAACGTAAGCTTATAAGATTGTGTTTTGCATGTATACTGATTATAGCCTACATAAGTACATAGACCACCATAGAATTTAATCGTCTAAATTGTACACAAACACAGAAAGGTCTCGAATGCGTTACGTATACGAATGTACGATTTAATGAACATAGTTCAATAATCATAACACTGCCTAGTGATGAATACTTTATTTATTAATATCATGTAATACACAAGAGATTTGAAAGGATAGAAAGATTAAAAACCTATTAACAGTATTATTAAGATACCTTTACGAATTCAACCTTAATCAAGTTTTAAATTAAAACGGTAAATACAAGATGTTTCGTACAAATAACAATAATAAAAACAAAACTAATGAAGTCAAGTCCTTCATCAAGGCGATTGATAATTACTTATTTATTCAATATGTCATTACAAGTACACATCGAAAGATTGGATAACGATATAACAAATTAAGAAGTACAATTCAATCCTAAAACGAATACGGAATAAGCGTATTTATTTAGCAATTTGTCAAAAAGATTAAGATGTTCAGTAAATACAAATTGTATGGTTTACTCGGTGGGAAAAGCGTTTGTTGATAGTAACAACGAGAGTCGGAAACAACTGACAAGATAACAACAGACATTATTTGAATACTTTTAAGTTTATGTTTATAACAACCAGAATGGACGTGTTAGCTAGTTTTTACATTTTATTATTACAACGTGCAACTTTTAATGTAATATGCAATATTGACAAGAACATTTAAAAAAGAAAGATATGAAAACAACAATAAATAAATATTTCTAATAGGTATCTAAACCCTACAAATGTACACCTACAAATATTTGAGTTTTTTTCAAACAAAGTAATAAATACTGGTTTTTACCAAAATGCTGATGCGTGACGACGCCTTATTAAAAATGCATTTTATGGAATCACATGACAACAAAATAAATACACTAAAACAGTTAAAATAAAATGACGCAACTATTTTCTCTCCACATAATATTACAGTACAAACTGTAACATGTATTTATCCACTCATTGATTGAAACATACCTAAACACACACGCTAAAATTAATATTTACTGTATACACCGATTGGCATTCATTTTACCAGCACTCTGAAAGCACTTACCTATATTTATATTACAAATCCAGGCAAAAATATGTAAAATAATACAAAATTTCACGAAAGAATTTCACTATAACACCGACCAATCACAAGAACCAAACACGACTGCAGTGAGTAAGTTGCCCACACGCATAAATCTTGTAAAAACGTATTCGATGTTTGTGTGCGAATGCCACAGAGTATATTATAGCAGTAGCAAACTAGCTCAGGATTTTTTATGTGTTTAAATGCAACCTATAAGTTACTGGATTCGAAATGACTCAGTTATTCAGTGCCTATTTGTTTATTTAATTTGAAGTTATGAAAATGCACCATAACCTTTAGTTTTGTATTTTTATCGCATTCATAACATTTCCGCATATAAATTAAAAATTTACATGCAAAAAAAAATCAAATAACCTGATTACAATTTACATAAGGTAAAACGTAAATTAATATTAACATACATAATGAAATACCTACCGGACAACATTACTCATGTTTCAATAAAAATAATAATTTGAAAATTATAACGATTATTTAATGTACTGTAATTAAAGAACAATAGGCAGTTAACTAAATGTAACAATATCAAATTACACGCGTTCTATTAAAAATGATTACGTTAACTGAATTGTGTAGAATGTGGCACTTGCATTAATTAAATTCTTGTGAATGTGTGCGTTCATATTCTTGGATTATCCACAAGTCAAGGAAACAAAATATAAGGAAAGTCAATTATTATAGTTGTTTCGATACCATTAACGTATTTGTTAGAGCCACAAACTTTATCATCCTTTTAAATTATCAATGGAAATCATAAAATGTATTTAGTATTAAAATACGTAATCGCATTTTGATATTAGCTCCCTCTATTGATTGGTCTTTATCAATTGCTGATGTTTATAAACAATATCAATGTGCGATAGGTATACAAATATATTTGTTATAATTGATCGAGCGATTATTGAAAGTCAAATAAATTATATTATAAGTTTACAATAATTGGTTTAATAGATACCAAATAAAATCAGTTAGGTATATGAAAAATAGCCTTTTTGACTAGTATTTAACTCGACCAGCTTGGCAGGTTGATCTTTTGAAGGTTCTGTGATTGTGTTTCCACAATGCATATTGTATGAACTATGAAGATTCAACAGAATATTTAAATAATGATTATTAAAAAAAATATTTCTTGCTTAAGTAGAAAATGTGCATAAAGTACTAAGCGAGGTAATATTATATTTGGTTTACTTTTTACCTTTACTTAATTACTAATTTACTACTTTACTGGATTACTAATACCTAATTAAAAAGCAGGTTATATTATTTCCACACTCTTATTGATTGTTAATTTAATATAATAAGTCAAACAGTTGTATATTTACAACTATTATAGCACAAACGTGTAAATAAAATTTTGCCCCTCTTATTCATAGGCGTATTAAAACATAGTTCTTAAAAGCGAAAATAAATCAAAGATAACTGCTAAGTTATGGTCAATTTTGGTAGCCTCGCTAAAGGTTGCGGTAGACCAAAATGTTATACTTGTGTTTGCTTTTCAAGCGATCACATCTTGCCTTTGTAGAATAACTTGTGGCGTCATTCTTCAGCAGTATTTGTAAATAAAAATGCACTATATTATGTAGCACCCGGGATGTGGAGGTCTTTTTTAAGATGGCTATTTTGCATGCCATACATTTTCTGTGCAATTTAACAATCCAAATCTCGTATAACCATTGTTTTAGGGTGACTTATATTCATATATCGTATCCATTTTTGGACCCAAGTCCGTACCTGTTGCTTGTAGGTAAATATAAACGCCTGCTAATTATTTATTTGAAAAAGAAGGTTATTCACTAGAAAAAGTTTACATTTCTCTTCACACAGTAATACGGAATTAATACAAATATTACTATTAAAACAACACAATGATTTCCAGTTCATTTGACAGAATTGGAATCGAGTTTATTCGCATAATCCATTGGGACCTAATTCAAAATTAAATATATCGCCGTATAATTTTCACTATTACAATAGAAATTGATGATAACCACCCAATTGTCATATTCAAATACGCAAAATCAAATCAAATAGGAAAATGTAATGTGAAATAGGACGTGATGTTTAGGATGAACCAATTGTTAATTTATATGATAATACTAATAGGTTTAGGAATATGCTTTTATAACTAAACGCTGGAACACATACGTTGTAATTTTTAAATCGTAGGCTGAAAATATGAACGTTTGAATGTTTAGTTTTAGCATCACGCCGCATTTACTGAACGGATTTTGATGACATTTCTTAAATAGATAGGTTATAAGCTGGATTCGGAATTAATGATCTAAAAATTCTAAATTTTAAACGAGTGAAGCTGCAGGCAGATACTCTTTTTTGTATGCTAGACAGATAAGCGGAGCATGTGGTTCATCCGATGGAAAAAGACTGACCGCAGCCCATGAACATTTATTAAAAATCGAACGTGCCCAGCGTGCTGTACTCAAAGTTATGATGAATAAACCCATTTTGTTCAATACAAGTGCACTGTATGAAGAATGTAAAGTCTTGACGGTCCGTAAACTTTACATACTAAACCTCACCTTCACAAAACACCTCTTAACCCAGTATTCAGACATACACAGAAGTAATCGCCGCAAAGACCGTATTTGTCCCATTAAGCGTAATAGGACTACTTTTGCACAGAGACAATACCCAAGCATTAGCTCCAGAATATATAATCGGATCAATCAGCATATATATATTTATCCGCTTACTGTATTTAAATGTCGTTCCGTCTTAAAAACATGGCTACTTAATTTGTCCGATAATGATACTGAAGAACTTTTTAAAATCAATAAATAATACAATCTGTCGCTATTGCACACACACACACACACACACACTATATATATATATCCATAATCTCCTATTGCATGCTATGCTTTATTCCTCTATTCGGAATGCAGGAGCTCAACTCAAATAGAAATGTAAATATATGAATTTTAATGTAATCCCCCTATAATCGTAAGCAAATATGTAAAATTTGATAAATAAAATATTTTTTAAATATTTTTTTTTTAACATCTACAATAAGGAGAGTATTAATAAGTATCGTATGAACCTTTCATGCTATTTTATGATAAATATTAAAAGAGTCGGTTAAGAATAAACTTTAATCTATACAATACCTGTACAATTTATAAAGCGAAAAAGTTTGTAAGTTTATTTGTTTACATCTGCTTATCTTCGAAACTACTAGATGGATTTCCAAAATGATAGATAGGCATACAAATTAATCTTTGTTCACATCATATTTTGGTCTTAAGTTTTTTTCATCTCATATCGTAATGGTTTTATTTAAAAATACTTTAAAACAATTATTTTACATTTAGAAAGAATGTTTCCTCATTAGTGATTTCTAATGCATTAACTAATGTAAGATAGTAAGATATACCCGGGTTGAGACCACACCACGTCACCGGTGCCTTATATGCGAACCACGTACCAGCATTACTGAATTAGTCACTGACTGAATTACACTAATGAAGGAAACTATCGGAGAAGCTATTGGAAAAGTGGAGTAATTAGGTAATGTTGCTCTTTATCAATGCATGAGATGCATTAGGTATGTGACGATAACTTGATTTTTATACAAAAATATGCCGAAGTTCATGAAAATAGACTTCATCGACACGTTAATATCGAGGCAGTTCACACGGACATAGTGAGAAGACTGAAAAGCACTAAACCTTTTGAGTTAGTGTAGTTAAAAGATAACAATAAGTGCAGTGTAAAGAACACAATATGACAGTGTCTTTCATTTAATATAGACTATAAGAAATTACTGGACATTTTCTTAAAAATACAGAATTATAAGTTAGAATTAAAATGCTTATTAGCCAACATGGCTAGATTGCAACATTATGAGGAATCCATTGAAAAGGAAAACAACTTGATTTTATTTTCAGGCTGGCAAAGCATCACACATTCAGTGCTACAGATGGTCATGGGTTGTGGTAATCGTTCAACATCTGATGAACCGTGTGCTCTTTCTCTCTCTACCTTGTTTGTTTGTTTCTAACGAAGAGACTCAAAATCTACTGAACCGATTTTAAAAATTCTTTCATCATTCGAAAGTGACATCATTTATATTAGAAAGCTATTGAATAATATAATGGTGGGAATTTGTATTGTTGGCAATTTTGTGATTTCATGTTTTAACAGTTTCTTCTTATCTTCATATTGCTAATAGTCGTTATGACTAGCTGTGATTTGTTATGAATCGACTAATTCTATCGGCGAATTGTGTAAAATCACAGTACATTTCTATCACGTGCAACATAATTTTACATAGTTCCGTACAGTACTCTATTTTTTATCATATAATGTTTTATATATGCAAGCTTATAGCATGTATTGCACAGTCACCTCGCCTTAAAATGCAAGCAAAATGTTATGTAAAACATCTTCAAGTTTTCATAAACTATGTGAAAAACTATTTCCAAAATATCGTGTGTATTCATCAATGTCATGATAAACATCGCCCTATTGATGGACCGTCCCTTTTCAATAGTAAACTCATACCAAATTTAGTAAGGAAATCGCTTTAAATAGACCCTTATAATATGAGTAGTGGATATTGTAAGAATCCGGGGTATTTGTGGAACGCCCGTGAAATTTAAATTGATTTATTTAATTCAAAAAACAACTATTGGTAAAAAAATTACTAACAAAATTATTATGATACTGTAAATGACAGTGACGTTATAATCAATAAGTATGTAGGATTCGCAAGACAGCCTATCGTTGTATCGGTAAAGTAGAAGGCAAATAAAAACTGTTAAGCTGGCCGTGCACATTTGCCAATCAAGATGATTTTGATCATGTTTTAATATTTTATGACGATCTTTATGAATTTTAAAGTTTTTTAAAGTATGAACTAACAAAATATATTGATTTTTATTTATATTAAATAAAAAAATAGCTTACGAACTCATAAAGTGTTTGGTTTATTCTAACCATTCCCTTTTTCAAAATTTAAAAACTGATATTACTAGATATTTTTAAATATGCAGAATCTATATCATCCCGCAACATAAGACCTTATATTATATTCTTAAATGATATATGATGTGTAAACGTTGAACCCCTACTCATATGGAAATCTTTTATAACCAATGAGCCATAAAGGTTTTTAGCAAGGCAATTCATATTATGTGGGCAAGGGTCGCAAACTGCCTGCGGTATTTAGGAATTTGTTTTTTATATAAATAAAGTTTCGCCTTTTTACATGATAGATGAATTTTTAAGGGGAGGGGGGATAGCCATGAATGCAGTAAAGTGAACGTGTAATTAAGAAGTACTTTTATTTCAGAATTAAATAATGCATAATATATAGGGTTATTAGGAACTCGACATCCAGAAGATGATAGAAGACCTTAAATGCTATAAAAAATAAGCCACATTTATGTCAAAAACATCTCAACATTCTCGGAACATAAATGTGGCTTAAATAATTTCCTTTACTGTAAACGTACTGAACTGATTTTTCTTTTTTTTATGTCACAGCGGGCAAGCGGAGCATGCGGTTCACCTGATGTTAAGTGACTGACCGCAGCCCATGAACATCTGCAACAGCGAAGTGTCGAGATATAGAAGGGAATAGAGAGGATAAATGATAGGAAATTAGGACAGGATGGGAGAGGAATGGGATTGGAATACAGGCCTAGCAAGCCAGAAAAATTATTTTAGCATTGGAATCACATTATCCCTAATGAACATAGGCTATATTACATTATGCTACGGGAGCGAAGCAGCGCGGAATAGCTAGTTTGAAATAAATAGTCGACTTTAATTCAAGTTAATATCCAGTGAACTATTACTATCTCTATATTTAGCTCCACTTTATTCGTCATGACTAGTAGACAGGTCGGTAATAATTAAGTATGCGAAAGTAATATGTACAGTTTTTACAGTTACCGATATTTTTTTATATTTTGATGTAATTTTGTCCAAGCCAAGTGAGATCTCGAGTGAGCGGTAGTATGTTTGTTACCTACAAATGGAAAGTATGGAAAATTTTAAGCGACGACAATTAGTGTGTTGTAACCGATCTTAATTAAATTTCAAAGACGAATACTTTAGACAGAAAAATGTCGAGTTTGGAGATGAGCGAAAAAATATTAACGATGATTTAAATATGAATTTAATTCCGCTTTTGAAATTTTTATCAATGTTTACGAACCACTAGTTTTCATTTGCAATGTAGTTGAGTTCAAAAGCTAGAAGCAGAAGCAAGTGGTTTATAGATAATGAAAATTATCCTAAGAATTATCGAGGTGATGCTTCAAATTTATTTGTTCCAACTTCCATCTCATCCAGTCGAAACATACAGAATATTCATAGTCAGTATATTAATGTAGGAAACTAAACAAAATAAAGCGCGTCAAAGAGTAAAATATTTTAAATTGAAAAGGATATTGATGTAAAAATTAAATTGTTAAGATTGCATTAAAATTGTTCAATCACACCCAAATAAAATTAAACACCGTTATGTTTATCGTGTCGCTGTCGTTACGATTTTATCGTGTCGTCATATTTTTATCGTGTCGTAAGGGCTAAAGGTCACTCACAAATGAAACGCGTGACCATCCATTTGCCAGGTGGCTTCGTGCAATAATTTATTAAAGACGCCGCAAAGATGGCCGATCGATACCACTACCACCTGGCGGCGGTGCAGGATGCATTATAAATCATGTAACTATCAATCAAAGGCCTACTAAGACCTACTTTAAAAGGTTATTTTACAGTCCTCACACAAATTATGAAGATTTTTTTTAAGTGTACTATTTATATTAATATAAGCTGTTTGTATATATGTCGTAGTAAGATAGGCCGTAATATAGTTATAGGAAAGCGATTCATCACTATCTTACTAGGATTATTGTTATAAAACGGTCCAAGTTTAATGATAAACTTATCTTACTGCAACATATAGACTAAGTGTGAGGCAAATGAAGATATTATTTAATATTTATATGGTGGGACATTTTTAAATTGAAAGCCTTGCATATTAAAAATTTAACAAGATTTGCTGTCATTTCGAATTGATTTAAAAAAAAATATTGTGTACTTTTAGCGCGAAGTTAGTTCTATTTTTGTTATTTTGCCATCCATTATCCATTTTGCTTCCATCTATGTAACCGATTACGGTCCTTCCTTGAAATCTAAATATGATAACAAAACGGAGAATCCTCTCTCTTTACTCCTAATGGCTGAAGAATGCTGTGACTTCTAGCATCACTTCAGTGACATTATGATTTTCGAAGGTAAACAATCGAATTAACTTAGAAATTTCTTTGCTATCGTCAAATGCGCCAGAGAGTACATCCTCTCAAACAAAAAAATGTAGGGTTTTCTTCCAGTTCCGCATTTTATATTTATTGCATTATATACCTGCCTAAAATTACCCGTAATACAACAAACGTTAAAGAAACTTGATTGCAGAACCGCAGAGATATTTTCATTTCTAACGCTCTTCATTGTTTTCTATGGAAAGAGGAATGATCAAAATCTCATACTATCTATACAAAATTTTGTAGGCCACGCGAGCGAAGCCACGGGTGGAAAGCTAGTGTATAAATAAAAATAAAAGTTTATGTAAAGATCTCTTGATAATACCACCTGGCATTATAGTATGCATTATAGATCACATATCAATCAAAGAGCTATTTCTATGTTATAAGAATTTTAAACAGCGAATCAATAAGTTCGTTAAATGGAGTATGAATAATGAACATTGTTTTAGTTCTTATGTTTCTATATTGTAAATATAATTCGATATTGGGTCTGACAAACATACAGAGTGTGGTGTAAAGATTGGATAATATGGCATCTGCAAATAGACGTCAGTATGAAGGTTCAAAAAAACATAAACACCTACCCAATAATAACTTGAAGAAAGTTAAAGTTAAAGTTGAAAATAGATAAAGGCACCGACTTTGTATAGATTTAAAAAAATATAAAAGTTATTTTCCACATTTTAGAGTGAGGAAGTTGGTTCTATTTTTTGACAAAAAGTTATTATTTTTCCCTTTTTAGTGTCCTGTGAAGGGAAATCACATCATCTAATCACAATTCAGTTGGTGTATACATCATTAAACCTAAACCGCAGAGCTTATTCTGTTAATTTTTTTGTGAGGAGTTCCCTGGAATATCTTCCACATGGATGATCAGACTTAAACCAAATTTCTATGGGACTACACTGGAACTCTACTCTTTCGAATGCAAATAGAATTTTCCAAATCGCTCCATAAACGCCGGAGACATTCGGTAACATACATAAAAAAATAAAAATAACACGGTCGAATTGATAACCTCCTCCTTTTTTTGAAAGTCGGTTAAATGGTCCCAGCTCTGGGATGATAAAGGCTTGCCATATGGGACGCATTGAAAAATGTCTTACTAACACAAATATTGTTGACAATTGTTGTTGTACGGGTGTCAATGTGCTACAGTTTCTTGCTACATTTGTTACTCAATTACGCAAACAAGGAGTTTGAATTTTAGCACAATGATTCATTATTTGAATAAACGTATATAATTTTATTGCACGTCATAACAATACTGCACAAACTAAAGAAATAAACATAGGAAATCGACGATCTTATCTCCTAAGAGCGAGCTCAGATTATCCAATGTAAGAAAAACATTATTTACAAAAAATTCGGTTTTCCTAACAAAGGTCGTCTGAAAGTTATCGCTTCCTTAGCTATAAGACCGGCTGTTGTTAAAATTTTCGTCTTTATTTTTCAGTTCCTTTGTAAATTTCAGTGAAATAAAAAATAAATAATTAATTTACATTAACACGCAGAATTTTCAGTCTAAGCGAACAAAGTCGCGGGCAAATCTAAGGAAATGAAATGAGTTCATAAGAGGTCGAATAGATTAAATACAGTAGCTATAAAGGCTAACAAGTTCAGAACAAAGATTAAACAAGTCGCGTTTTAAATCTGCCTTTGTTACGCCTTAGATTTGCTTAACAGTTCCATTAGGGTTTCTATACACGAACGTTTTTATGGACGCGTTTTAGTAGTGTTAAAATGAGTTAACAGTAATCCTGTTGTGATTAAAAGTCTCAACTAATATTATAAATGTGAAAGTAAGTTTGTTTGATTGTTATTTTTTACGATTTAAATGGTGAGGGATATCTTATACATAAGCTACTTTTTATTCCTTAAAACGAACTAATATGGTGGACTTTAAAAATATTTTAGAAATGTGGACTTTAGAAATCCAAATAAATAAAAAAAAATCACAAGAATTCTACTGGTAAGTGTAATAAATGTGTGGAATTTTTTTTTGCTCGTCAAAACGGCTGTGTGAATTTAGTTGCAATTTTGGACAATACAATTACACAGTAGGTACTTGTGTATCTTTATCTAAATGTTAAACATCCATTTAAAACTTAGATTTAAGAAGGCATTTTATGAATTAATTTTACATAAAAATCATTTTCAATTGTAGGTCTACTCCAAATACGACACTCCTGTACTTTACTCTCGACTAAAATGGTTCACATATGAGCTAAATTATCTTCGATTATACAAGATTCGGCGTCCGGAGTCAGGAAGTGAGTGGTCTCCCACCCCGGGCCGTGAGCTCGTAAGCTGCACTGTGGATCTCTGCGGCCTGAGGATTTCCTTACTATAGAAATGAGGAAATTTAGGCACCAAATTTAATTTTAATGCAGAAAATTATTATAATGTACAAAAATGTTTTGTAAAGGAGTTATTTTGCTTCTGAATAAACGTTTTTAATATGCTTTTGAGCATTGGTCTATTCACTCAATTCTTTTTATAATAGTTTATTGTTTCCTTAGAAGGGTTTTCATGAAAAATAAGACACATTTGATACTTTTAATTAATAGGTACATGACATATTATATGGGCATAATTTTTGCATTTTCACATATTATTACTGTTCTATGTATACACACTAATATACGAAATTTCGAAGTTTCGAATAATATAGCTTCTCTTGGCGGTTTCGCTCGCGTTAAATGAGGGGTCTATAGATCAATAACTCATCTCACCTAATCAAATTAATAACTTATATGTATACGAAATTGAATGAAAAATCGTTCAATAATTGCGGTGTGATTGACACACAAACATCCAAACTTTATAACATTCTTTGACTTATAGTACAAAAATATATATCAACACGTACAAATAATACAATTATTACGAAACTTTGTTTATGATTAGTAGGATTAAAGATAAATATAAAACGTCTTTAAACCGCTCGCTCATAGGAACCCTAACGAAATGAAAATGAATCACGTTAATGAAACGTTAATAAAGCGAAAAGACTAAGTTTAATCAAAGTGAATGAGAATTAAATTCCCTTCGTAATCTCTATTATTTACGTTAATGTAATTAAATTTGACGATTACGGGATATTTTTAATCAAGTTGAAATCTGGTTGAAATTAATTTCAACCCTAAATGTACATTGGATGTGAATAAGTAATAATTTTATTAGAATTTGTAGTTTGCTTAATATAAGATTCTTCAAGTATAAATAGGTATGTACTTTTTATTTCACGGCATACAATTTGGTTTAACTAAAACTGTTCGAGACTAGTTTGTACTGCGGCTTCGCTCGCGCTAAATTAGTCTATACATCAATAAAATGTATCTATCCTATCACTTTATCTAGCTAATAACCTTTATTTATACGAATTTTTATCAAAATCTGTTCAGTAGTTATTACCATACAGACGTACAAACATCCAATCTTTCATATTAGGCATTTCTATGTCATTATTTAGGGTAGTTTTTATCCCGGAATTCCTACGGGAACGGGATATATACACGGGCGAACCCGCGGAGCTCAGCTAGTTTTTATATCATATTTTGACAATGTTAAACGATGTAGATCATTAATAAATCATTTTTTTTAATTAGTGATTTATGGACTAATCTTAAACATTGTAAATTTTAATAAGCATACTATATCACACAGTTGAAACATTACAGATTTATTAAAACGGGGTAATGCATATTTGGACCTATCGCGATATATAAATCATTTCGTATGAACGGAATATAGCGCGATGTTTAGGATAAAATTATGTACAGAAATGATGTAAACTGAAAATGATTCAAGATTACAGTAGTAATAATTTTAATGTGCGTTAATCTTAAATATATTTGCTTGGCACTTTGTTACAAACTTACTAAGTATATAACTATATTGCGTACATGTTACAAATATAAATATTTATAGCACCCGTAATCACAAACAATACTTGTGCAAGTAAAGTAGTAATACCTATATAGGTAAGACGTCTATGCGTTCCAAATGACATGCCAAGGCCCATCTCAAGGCTTAATTTAAACGTCAAGTGAAAAACCGCCACTCATGTATCGTATTGTTTATGAATAAATAAATAAATATTTAGGGCCATGTAACACTACGCCACCTAGTCCCAAACTAAGCAGAGCTAGTACTATGGAAACTGGATAACTGATAGACATTCTTCAACATACTTTTTTTGTAAATACATACGTATATATGTATAGTATTATAGATCACAATTCTCCAAACGTTTTTGTGTAGACTACTACCTACTTACCTGATTTAGTATACATATGTGTTGAGATCCACTATAGTGGACCTCGCTTTTATTTCCCCAAATTTTTTTCGCGATGTAAACCCCTTGCAGGTTGTCATAGACCCTTAGGGTTCGATATAGACCACTTTGGGAATTTATAAAATTACATTGTTCATCACGTCATAATTTCTTGTGGGGATCGAACCCACACCCTCCGGCTCAAAAGACCATTGTCACATCCCACAGATCACTTCCAATAGATTCCGCATAGAAGGCACCTTACGCACGCCAGACATCAATGCATTTGCACAGATACAACTTCGTAAGCTAAATGACTTGTTCAGTTACGTCCAGACTTTAGACCCGTAAACAGATACACCGTTCCGAGTGAAAGTTGTTTTGAAAAATTGTTATTAACGTTTAAAAATACCAAAAATTGTCCACTTGTTCTGTGAAATGGTGTGGAAAATCATCTAGAAGCTCAAACTACAACAAAGATGGCATAACTTTTCACCTGTTAATAATAATATTTAATTTCGTCAAATTTAGCGGAGCTCAAGTTATAATGGATACTACTAGATACAGAACTTCACACGTCTCTTTCACTCATTCAGCACTATGCTATTGCTGTCTTTCTTGCACAAAAAGAATAGGGATGTTTCAAAGTCTGTATTATTTTTATCGAATAATATCGATATTTTTTATATTAATAAAAATAATTAGCTTGCTATCTTTTTATATTTATAAAAGTAAGTAGCTAACGTACTTTCAAATTGAGGTTATTCATAAAATATTTTTTTTTAAAAAGGTTTAATAATATTTTGTTTACTAAAATTTATCATTATGTTAATTTTATGCCCTATTTATAGTTTTAAAGTAATGAACAAAGTCGCCAAAGGCCGATTTTGACGAAAATATAAAAACTGTATCATTGGATTTTTGGAAAATTGGTTTACCGAGTCCGGAATCGAACTTGATTTTGCAAAGAAATTAACATGGGTCTGTATTATTTCACCAATTGTTAGTACTCTTAATTACAATAACTTATGTAATTTTTTTAAAAATAGTTGCAACTATAAAAGAAATCATGTCCCATCACTGCAACAAACGCACGACCTTGAAATAGCCAATCACATTGCAGTAGTCCTTCCCCGCACGCCCCGTGCTTTCCTCAATCTTTGGTGACTTTGAATTCAAACAAAATATGCTTCATGCGGAATCTATAGGGAGTGATCTGTGGTCACATCCACTGCCAATCGAGTCGTCTAGTTTGTGAATACGGGTGTACCTATTTATTTTGCGTAACAGCGCTCAATTACATATTACCATAAAAAATAATGAGTTCGTTTCGTCAATCACACGTCCATCCCGACCACAACATAATGCATATAATAACGTAATTTCTAGTACATTTACATTGATGTAATTGCCGTAATTAGTACTAACCTAATTGACCACATGAAAATGGAATGCATTATCGCGTAAGTCAATTATATCATACCATATAATCATTTATAACTATGTATTTGGAGTATGCACAGAAATTATTCATAATGTGTATCAAAATATGTTTCTTATAACGAAAAAACACTAGACACTTGAGTTCTCTTAATACTCATAGTATTAGAAATTAAACAAATATGAACGAAGAAAAAAATAACATCTATAACAATAAACAATGAATGTGCAATTAAATTTGTCACTGTCCCACATTAATATACAATCAAGTTGATTCTATATTAATGCTGTCCCAAATAATACACATTATTTTTTACATATTATATTTTTTCTTGCCTGTTGAAAGAATAAGCTAAATTGTTTCATCAGTTCACGAGTAGCGCGATTACCAAGAAAAATAAGGATTAAATATAAATGAATCTTTATAGATTTAAATTTTATGTCGTCTTTTTTGCATGCCTTTTTTACTAAAGCAAAACTTGAAAACATTTAAATTTAATTTCTCGTTAAAATCATTAAGAACATAACAAGATTGGCCTGGTAAATGAATAAACAATTACTCCTGTATTGATAACTTTCGTAATAAAGTAGAAAATAACCCATGTAAACCTTGCGATTTTGAACTTTTCAGATGTATAATAATTTATATTTTTACATGTATAAAATTTGTTAGTTATTAAGTAGCAGGATTGACGCTGTATGTCGGAGACGGAGTACCTAGGGCATGTAAGTACGAATACATATAAATACCTATCCTGATAGGACCTTTACACTTAAACTTGTGCAGAATTTTAAACTTTTCAAAAGTATAATAACACTTATGTATCTATTAAAAATCTTTAGGAATTCCCTTATTACCTAAGCCAGCAAGCACGGCGGTCAACCTCAGCGGAAATGACTCTGTGTGTCGCATGCGGTATTCCTACGACGGGACATGTACAACTCTATGTCTACACTAATATTATGAAGAGGAAAACTTTGTTTGTTTGGAATATATAATGTGTAACATTAATAATTATATCTACGGAGTATTGTACGTTAGCTTTAGGCTGTTACTATGCTCGAATAATGAACCAAAAGGTTATAATACACTAAAACATGAGAAGGGAACAGTTTTATTTAGTGCCTAGAATATCATCTGGACGTTGGAAAGGAGTATTAGTAATAAATGGCTGTTTTTTTTAGTATACCTAAGCTACGAAATTGTGAGATAAAGGAAGGAAGGAGGAAGGAAGCTGCAACTTACCTGTACGCATCGAAAGCATTCGATTTGATGGATCGTAATATATATGGTTTAATATTTAAATATATTATTTTACA
>LQNK01001721.1:29382-68562 GCA_001586405.1 Phoebis sennae | reverse complement strand
AAATACAGTTATTTTAATGATAATCTTTAAATGTGGACAAAAGAAACAATTTATTTTTCACACTGTCAAATACCCTATTCCCCGCGCTTATAACGTAACAAGGAATTTTTAATCTTATGTAGCCGAAAAGTTGGAATGATTATTTTGTTTTTAAATCGTATATTATACGTATGCCTATCACGTCTAGTCGAGTACAAATTATAATTTTTATGCACATCTATACATATAATAAAGCAGTAACCGAACCATTTTTGTACATTGAATATTTTTCAAAAAAAGTAATTGGTATGCAATATGTATGTTCTATAGATACCAAAACCATCGTTAAATTTTTTTTTGTCTGTTTGTCTGTTTATCTGTTTGTATGTGCGTCAATCACGTAATAACCACTTGGTAGATTTTAATAAAATTGTACATGCTGATAGACCAATATTAGGTGCAAGTTATAGGCTACATTTTATTTGAAAAAAATATTTTTAGTGGTGGCTTACCACACATGTAAACGGAGAGTAAAAAAATAAAGACGCATTACATCATTAAATGAGGTGTCTTTGGATAGGTCTTTAAAAATGAAATAAAGATTTCTAAATGCGTTTTTTGCTAAAATAAATATTTTTTTGTGATATACGCTTCTAAAGTCGTAAAATGACATACCACGTGACAATGTGAGACTTTGGTTGAGTTGCGGAAATTCCTTTTCATACGCTTAACGCATAGATTAAGACGTTAAAACACTCAATAAATTCTCAAAAGTCTTCAAAAAATAACTAACTCTTCGCCCGCGGCTTCGCTCGCGTGGAATACAATTTACCGTATTTGGAAGAGGCGCGTGCACTGTGAGTTTTTGTCAAACCTATTTCCATAGAAAACTATAGACATACCATGGCCCTGCGACCGTAATTTTTTTAAACTTTTGTTGTGCGCCTCTAAAAAATACAGAAATTAGTAGCCCACGCGCGCAAAGCCGCGGGTGGAAAGCTAGTATTACAATAAATGTACAGTGTCGCGACTGTTATTATACCGCCATTTTTGAAATTTTCCCTCAAAGATTCCCTAGGATAGGTTGTATGGTCGTTTGAATGTCTGCTGCCCTTCCCCAAAGCAAAATCCCGTAGGACAAGATACTGTGAAAGTAACTACAGTACACAATTCTTGCCGTATTCGAATCTTTTAACTGTCTTATTTTTCTAACTGCTTATGCAACAGAACTGAGCTTTAATACTATGGATGAAATATGGACACCACATTGAATTTTTTCATCATACCTAAAAATGTGGTTGATTTCTATCCAGTCGTTTCACTTTTGGCCAAAAATTTATATGAATTTCGTGTTTTTTGCATTTAGTAATTAATTAAGGGGTGTAAACCAATTTCAAACATGTCGAAGTGAACTATTTACGTCATCAAGATTATTGTCATGTCTATCATCCATAGAAAAACCAAGGAAGTGTCATCGGCAAATAGTACAATCTCACAAATTTTAGTGATATTAAAAGGTAAATCATTAATATACACCTTAAACAGGAATGGGCCCAAGATAGATTCCTGTGGAACACCCATTTTCATTATTAATCCCTGAGATTTTTTACCATCCAATGAAACTATTTTTAATTGTAATGGAGCTTTCGTAGCAAACTAAAATAATCAAACGCTTTCGATAAATCACAAAAAATACCGATTGCATTATTTCCGTCTTTCCGAGCTTTATAGATGTATGAGAAGTTCCACACCAGCATCGGTGGTGGTTAATATGAACAAGTAGAGTATGTCTTCGAAATGTCTTGATTAATATACAATCTAGCTCAGTGTGAAACGATAGTATTTTTAAAACAGTCCTTCGGGGCTAAATGCTAAACTATGATGAATATAAAAAAATGCTGAAAGGAGTCTTGAGGCCTATTTTGACAAAAATAAAAACTGCATCATTGGATTTTTGGAAAATTAATGTATGGAGCCAGGAATCGAACCCGTTGATTTTGCAAAAAAAAGAACATTCTGTATTATTTCACCCATCGATAGTATTAATAACTAGATTTTTTTTTCAAAGTATATTATAGGCCGAAGTTGTGAAAAAGCTTTACTTTTGCAATTTGACCTTAATTTCATTCAAACATTGTATGGAAAAATACGAAGCACAATAATGAAGACGGTGGCGCGACATACGGTGCCATTTTTCAAAATAAATTGTTTCAAATTTGAGTTTTTTTTTTCATAACGATGAGAAAACAATTTATTTATGATTATTGAATTTTTGAAATTTTTTTTACCATTCCAGGAATCAAAATCGTTAATTTTACAAAAAAATAATATTCTATATTACTAAACCAATTGAAAATATATCTGGAAACCTAATACTGTATAATAAACCGTATTCTTTTAAAAGCATTTTTATTCAATATCATATTGTGATCAACAATACATGGCTAGCCGTATTTATTTTTGAGCCTCAAGAACAAGCCAAACTAACGCAAATTGATGAAAAAACTTGTATCAGACCGAATGAAAAGGCGGTACATATCCGTCTCATTCATTGGATTGAGCCGGTAACGTAATTATCTTATAACGATAAAATTATCGATACCATAGGTCTTAACGTTACGTATTATTAACGTTATAATGCGACTGTTGTAACGTTAAGTATGGTAACGTTACCTAAAAAGGTAACGATATGTGCCTCAAAGGTTCGTAACGATACCAATTTTTTAACGATAATTCAAGCCCTGGTTTCGTGTATTCTTGAAGGAGGGTAATGTGTAAATTATTGTCAGCGTTTAAATATAAAAATGATCATCGAATGTAATCCATAAAGCATTTTACTTCCTGTAACTGCGTTTTTTAAATAACTAAACCACTGAGCTAATACTTGAATTACACAAGAGAGATTAATGGACTGAGTGTTTATTATTTATGTATATAAATAAGCTAATATTAGTTTTACGCCAAAGGCTTCATTTGCTTAAACTATAAATGAACATATCCGTTAAGTTTATAAAATGGCAAAGGCAAAGGCAAAGGCAAAGTATATCTCGTAAAATATAAGTAAAAAAACCTATTTAGAAACCTCTATTTTATTTTTGAAGACCTATTCAATGACATCTTATTTAATGATGTATTCGTGATTTTTTTACCCTCCGTTTACATGTATGGAGAGTCTTTTTTTTAATTATATGTAGCCTTTAAGTTGCGACTATCATACAAATTGCATACCAATTACTCTTTTTGAAAAAGATTCAATGAACAGAAATGGTTTGGTTATGGTCAAGAGTCAAGGCCAAAATTATATTATTTCAGTAATCCGTACTGCCCCTTACTTTTTTGGCTGAATTTTAAATTTTTATAAAAAGTGTGAAAAAAGTTAAAATAAATAAAACATTGGTTCAGAATATATTTTGAATTGAGGTGTGTAATCGATTGGGTATGATTAGGATAGCTTATTCCAAGTATATACTAGATAAGAATTGAATGAAAGAAAAATATATTGAAAGAATACATTTTTATTTAAGAAATACAATAGGAAGCCTCTTGGTTATAGTATGTTTTTAAAGTAATATATACTAAATGGCTTACCTGTCAATACAGAATGTGTATCAATAAGATACCAGAGATTCTTTAATGCAATGAAATTGTAAAGCAATTTTAAATGTTGATGTATAAATACAAACTGATTATTGTTACTGAATTCCAGTAAAGTGCATGTATATATATTCTTAAAAGAAAAATTATACTTATTTCTAAACTTACATAGTAACTCACGATTACTTATTACAATAATAAAATACAATATTCAATTTCGATCAATTGTTTTTAAAACAAAGGATCGTTTTCAAGGCAGTAAATATATGTCATATTATATAGCAGAACTACCAAGATTCTTCAAGGTAAATCTTCTCTTTATTTGTGTCTGAAATAATTAGTAATTTTCATATCCTGGAAGAGGGAATGTTCGACTGTACGATTCAATGTTTTCTTTCAAAGCGTTGACCTTTGCTTGAATTTCAGCATTTTCTTCAATCACTTTGTTGAAGTCCACAATTTTGGGTCCTGATATTTTTGTTATCTCTTGGCCTAGTTTCAGGGCTTGGTCGATGTAGTCGACAACTCTGTCAATATCGGATTCCTTGAGGCCTCTTGTCGTTAATGCTGGCGTACCTGCAAAAAAAAAATTAAAATTAAAACATTTGTCATTCGTTGTTCGGGCTGGTCTGCGCAACTGGACGACTTACGCGCCTATTTTGCGTGTGGGTGGTAAAATGAATCTTTATTATCTTTAAAATATCTAATTTGCTCAATAATTGACATCACTGATGAGTCTTTGTTTATCGTTAGTGTATGTATTGCTTTGATAACAATTATCTATGATCTTACGCAATTTAATTAACTGTTGATGTTATGCTCTAGTTACAAAAACAAAAACAATGTTTGCGAACCTTTATATCTTTGCATCATATTTATTATATTTACAATTAAATTAAATATAAAAAGAGTTTAGTAACTAGAGATTTAGATTACTTACGTTTCTTTTTGTTATAATCGAAAAAATCTAAAGTTCTTAAAACTAGCTTTCCGCCCGCGGCTTCGACTAAATTCTGTGCTTTGTGGATTACGTACGTAGTACGTTTGAAAATATATCGCGTCAAAAGGAACACCAAACGCTATTTTTTTTTTAATATTTAAAGCTTATAGATAAGTGACTCACCCAATCGAATGCCGCTAGGATTCATTGCGCTCTTGTCTCCAGGCACAGTATTTTTGTTGCAAGCAACACTGCACACTTCCAAGATTCTCTCGGCGCGTGCTCCACTTAACCCAACATTCCTTACATCCACTAAGATTAAATGTACGTCGGTACCACCGGTGGCGATCTCATATCCGCGCGACTTCAAACCTTCGCATAATCTTTGGGCGTTCTTTATTACCTGTGGAAATATAAAATTATTATGATTGGTATAAGGAATTTCGTCATAAATTAAAAAATTGCGTCATTTCACAATATTAATTGAAAACCTTTTTTTATTTTGTTTTCATTGTTACAAGGAATTTAATTTTAGCCAATATGAATAAGGCTGATTATTTAGTACAATAATAGTTATTGACCGATCAGTAGAATCAGAAAATAATTATAACATGTAAGTACACATTATAATGAAATATGTTTAAGTTTTTACCTGTCGTTGGTAGTCAACAAATTCTGGAAGTGTAGCTTGTTTCATAGCAGTTGCGATAGCAGCAATAGCATGATTGTGGGGACCACCTTGCAATCCTGGGAATACTGCTTGATTGATCTTGTTCTCCAGGTCGTACATGATCTTGTCGCCTTTAGCATTCACTGATCTCACTCCCTTGCGGTAGAAGATCACGCCAGCACGAGGTCCTCTTAGAGTCTTATGGGTTGTTGTAGTAACAATGTCGCAGTATTCGAATGGGCTAGGGATAACACCTATAATAGGACCACATTTTAAGTTCTACAATCAAAAATTGTATTCAATAAAGAGTTTTTTGGAAATTCCTAGATAATGGTTAATGGTTTGTTTAAGGATCTTATATGTAAGGAATATAAGTCTCCATTACTGTATTTTTATTAGAAAATGACAGTCACTCTCACTATCTAAGTAAAATAAATATGAATGTACTTATTTAATTAATAATTCTATGAATGAGATGCTATTTTTAAATAAGAAAATAACTATATTGTTGTTTTAAATGTGTATTCAAGATAAGAAATGGTTATTAGTGGTAATTAAATTTGGTATGTTTATGATTTGTCTTATCTTTGTGTGTAATATTATTTAATTGCTATTATCGGACATATTTGTGTCACATTCATCTTAATCTATCATTCATCTTATTAAATATTTTGTAGAAATAGACTGAATAATAATAATTATAACCTTGGTATTATTTATGTCTTTTATATAATAAGTTTCATCATACTGTTACAAAATATTATGTTGCTATTGACTTTTACCAATTATCAGTAATATTGTCGGTTATAAATAACAATATCTAAGTAGGTACATTTATTTTATCAAATGAGAAATTTCAAGTTTATTAAAGTATGCCTGTAGTGTGTATTTTATGACCTTAAGAGAGAAAATTAAAAATTACAGGCAATGAAGGATTTTTACAAGCATTTATGAAAAATTTTTCTTTTCATTCAGGTTTGGAATGTCATCTGAGGCCCTGTGGTAATGATGTGTGTATGTCTTTTTTTGTGTGAAAAAATTACCTGCAGCAACTAGTCCAGATATGTGGGCCATGTCTCCCATTAAATATGCTCCATTTTCATTGGCAATCTCTTTAAATCTCTTATAATCTAGGCATCTTGAATAGCAGCTAATACCAGCGATGATTAGACGAGGTTTGAATAATTTCGCAGTTTGGGCGAGCTGGTCATAATCAATTAAACCAGTTTTTGGGTCTACCTAAAAATAATTATACACCATTATTAATCAAACATTGGATTAAAAAAAAAATAGGCAATCTTACAATTTATATAAAATAGAAGCTAGTTTTATTTGTGATGTAACATTTGTTATTGGTCTCATGCAACATACATTCCTATATAAAGTGTGTTTGATGTAACCACTTTTTGCTTATTATGAAGAAGGAAATTGTATAACTTTCATTTCATTTACTAAATAATAATTCATATTTCTATTGTGAACAAAAGTAAAAAATTCAAAATATATTAGACTAACAAGATATACTCAATAGCATTCAATTTGGAAATAGATTAATTATTTTATGAAAGATTAACTAACTTTATATGGCATGCTTTCAAAGAATATAGATGTTGCAGATATTTTCTTGGTTGGCGTGAAGAAGCCATGGGTAAGATGACCACCATCTGGCAAGTCCAAACCCATAATTCGTCCATGAGGTTCAACTATAGCTGTGTATACAGCAAAGTTTGCAGGTGACCCTGTAATCATAATAAAAATCTTATAGCACAAAAATTATCATCTTAATAGAATATAATGATTTTCTTTTACATTACGATAATGAAATAATTTTATTAACTTTAAATATTCAAGTACATACCAGAGTAAGGTTGAACGTTCACTCCCCATTCTTCTGGATTTAATCTGTATGCTTCTAGAGCTCGCTTTTGGGCTAAGATTTCTATTTCATCTATAAATTCATTCCCTCCGTAGTATCTAAAAGTTATAACTTTTCATTAAATACAATTTTCTGAGAAATATTGAAAGAAGTAAAATCTTGGTCAACTTTATAGGGAAAATTATTTACAATTTTTTATTTAAAACTATTTTACTTTTTTACCTTTGATTTGGCATGCCTTCAGAATATTTGTTATGGAGGCATGAGCTCAAACATTGAAGAACAGGAATAGATGTGAAGTTTTCCGATGCAATCATCTCAAGACCACTTTGTTGGCGTAGCTTTTCATTTTTAATCATGTCAAACAATTCAGGATCAGTGTCCCACAAGTTTCCATTTAATAGTTTGTTATTCATATTGTTAGCGAAACTTCTACTAGGTAGTGAAGGCTAAAAATTAAAAATAATTTTACTAAACTTTTAATGTTTGACAAATTTGTCCTAACACTTGAGTAACCGATTAAGAACTGACGATTTAAATAGAGGTCTAAATAATAAAGAGATCACAGAATCATTGACCTCATGCTGATAAACACGTAACGCAATCGAAAACAAAAATTGACATGAACTTAATTTACAAGATATAGTAACACATATTGTTCTTAGTGTCTTATTATTAACTTTATTACTTACGAAATAATTATTTATGATTTCAGCTTGCTACCTCAACGGTTCTTAGTGCTTTAACCTCAACAAACTGGTACAGGAGAAACCGCAACCACAAGTAAAAACTTTGTTAACTCGTGGAAATTTAAAAAAACACTAGTTTAAACTTACCATAGAGTAGATTCTTCCATGTACTTTGTGCATAGGTTCTCGTAAATATTCAACATATTTCCAGCGAAGACTTCTTGAAACATCATAAAAACAGCTTTTTAAAAATAAATTACTCATGTTTGTTTCAGCTGTAAAATATTATACAAAAAAAGTAATACGAAGTCCTCTTCTTGGTAAAAACATTTAACATTTATCAAGTTCTGATAACCTAATATGAACTTTAATATCATTATTTTGACATATTCTTTCAATTTCATATGTGAAACTATTTGGCGCTTTAATTATACTTGCCAGAGTTAAAATATTAAATTTATTTATTATTATGCCTAATCGATGACATTATGGAATAAAATTTCATGATTTTTTAATTTATTTTTACTTAAAGATGTGAGAGCAAAAATTTAATAAACTAACGATAGGATCAGTAAGCTAATCGTCTACATGTCAGCATGTGATCCGTACGATGCGGATTCCACTGATCCCATTTTCTATTAACAAATCATTCTGTACAAATTCGATGCGTACTATACCGATATGTGGACGTTAAGCATTATAGAACGTAGCGGTATAAATAATATAATAATAAATAGTATATTCTAAATAGTATACTCTTTGATCAGTGTAAAAAAACGTAGCAATGGTTAATTCTTTACAAAATAATATCGTATAGAACTATAGACCCTCTAGCAACGATAAATAAATTTGTTTATATTTGAGATAAAGCTCATTTTTTAATGTAAAGACAAGAACATATAACTATGGGGTCATTCAATTGTGGTTTGATTCTCACTTGTCGAAAATAATCATGTGATGAACATTGTTATTATCTACTCTGATTGATTATTAATTATTATTTATTACTTACAATTTATAGGTTGAGACTATCACACCAGATTATTAATTAGCACTTAAACAGGTATTTAAACTGCAGCTCAGTAGCAAATCGATGACTAACGAAACAGGAAAGTAAACTGAGATACTTAACGTCAACGTAGAACAATGCAAAGGAAATAAGTGTAAAACAAACTTTGGCACACACATGTTTAATAATTTTTCCAATATTTTTTGTTTTAAATATAAAACCATTCGTGATATAAGCGAGTTATCATCATAAATTAACTACTCACTTAAGTTAAAAGTAAAATTGTAAAATACTAACTGTGCCCCAGGGTTTCACCCGCGTATATGTGGTTGGGCTTAGAATTGATCGAAAATCTTTTTTAGCGGATGCCTACGTCATAACATCTACCTGCATGCCAAATTTCAGCCCAATCCAGTCCAGTGATTTTTTGCTGTGCGTTGATAGATCACTACGGGGTTTCACCTAGAGTATATTTCCCGTTCTCGTGGATTGCCAGGACAAAAACTATCCTATTTTCTATCTCGGGTTTGAAATATCTCTGTACACATTTTCGGTTTAGTGGTTTAGGCCTGAAGAAGAGACCAACAGACAGTTACTTTTGCATTTAAAATTAATAATTATCAATGATCAATAATTAACAATTAATATTAGGAAGGATATCTTTAATATATAATAATAAGAATTGAACATCAGATTGCCACATTATTTGAGAGAGAAGTAAAAATAATTGAAAGTCAACCGACTGTTAGAAATTAATTAAATTACAGCGATTTCGAATTAATTGAAACTACAGACTATTCGAGTATAAAATAATTTAATTTGAGAGAACGCTGTGCAGCAAGAAGATAGATTTAAATTTATAATATTATAATATTTCAATTCCATAATTTCTAAACATCAAGGTTTCGCTTCAAAATGTTCACTAAGATTAAAACTAGTATTTTCTTGTGTTTGTATTATTAATACGAGCACTTTCCACATTGAATAAAAATGCTTTTTAAAGGATGTTAATTGCGGTTTACATACATTATTATCTAACCCGACGCATTAAACACTTTATTTAAATCGCGATCGTGGTTACGGGTAACTATGAGAAGACTGTTGTCTTCATGACTTCATGAGTGTTTCAAAAATTGTGTGTCTACCTGCACTTATTCCACGAAGAAGAAAATTGACTTAGTGTCCTTTTAATATTTTGGTATGCTTGACATGGGGTTACGAACAGGATTGGAAGGACGATTTTACTTAAAACTTTAACCTATTGAATTATATAATTTTTGTTTACCGCGTCAATTTTCATGATCCACTGTTCTTATAATTTAACGCTTTAATCTGATGCAAATAAATACACATTTCATAAAATATGCCATAACAAGTAAATGAGTAGGTACTATTTAAACCCTCCCCAGTCCGTGGCTACGCTCGCGTATAGTAAAACTGTAGCCTAGTTTTGAAAAAAAAAATTATATCACATTGACAAGAATTTTATTTATTTGAAACTTGAATACATAAATTTCACTTTAACATTTCTAAGTCAAACTTTTATCTCTCCCTCTGAGTTTCTAAAGAAAATAAGATTTGTTTTATATAAATCAATTAATAATTTTCCTATTTTCATCAGATGTGCAAATTTAATGATAATAATTTATGATAGTAGCTTTAATAATATTCAATAGTTTCCTGTCTGTTTTTTACGACCCTTAAAAAATTATACTTAATACAGACAGCTGAAAGTTTTAGACCAGTTTTCTACAGTTTTGGCTTCACGTATTGACGAACTAATGATACTATATTTGATAATATTAAAGATTTTGTATCCTTTGCATAAAGGAAATCAAAGTGGTTAAAATAACTATTCGGAATAGTGTAAAAATTAACAACATTTGGTAGTTTGGAAATCAATTTTTGAACATCTTTTTTATTAGCTAGCCAGTCCCCGTCACTAAAAAATATAGCTACCGAAGTAGAAATTTTTTCAACTGGATAAACTGGGGGCTGCGGCGTTCTATATTTTAAAATGTTTGATGGTCCGTAATCAAATTGTCGAAAATGACCAGATAATATTAGTTGCCCGTAATGAATCACTTGTTTGAGTGATGATCCAGCGGGAAAGTGATTACAAATAACAGGTAGGCGATGATAATTTATTTGGGAGTAATTAAATCCACCTAAAACGAATAAAATATGCTGACATATAAAAAAAGCCGAGACTCTGTCCCCACCAAATATTCTTTGCAGTAACTTTAGAAATCTACCATTATTGAATAACACATGTAACCCTACAGCTTCTGATAACGTAAATAATTTATTGGTAAATGGAACTAATAAACGGACTATAGGGTTATTTAAATGAGACATCCAGGCTACTGCTGACAGAGATATCATGAGAGAAATTTTACCATTATATTCAGGTCGCAGTGAACACATCACGTAAAATGCAGTACTACCTTGCGAGTGCCCTATATATACTAACTGTTTCAGGTTGGTCTTTATAAGAACGAAATCAATCATAGCTGGAATATCCCTTAATCCAATGTCATGCCAACTAAAGTCCCAAAATTTTTTTTCCGATGATGTCATAGCGACGTTTTGTATTGAATACTTATTTCCTCGAGCATTTCCCATCCAGATGTCGTAGCCCTTGCTAGCTAAAAGGAAGCCAAGTCCGTACCCAGGACCAGGTGCTATCCAATCATCTGCACTGCACAGAAGCCCATGCATTAAAAATATAGAAGGTCCGTTACCTGGAATCCTAAATAGTGTTAAAATATATTTATCCGATGTAATAACTATGTGCTGCTCCACGGGAAACTTGTATTTTGATATTAGTTGCGTAATATTAAGTCCAATGTCTTCTTGTGCCTCTTCATCTTGCAATTTATAGTCAATGTTATTTACGACTGAATCATTTGAAAAATCGATTAAACCCACGCGATCACAAATAACATCGCTTGTACAGAAACAAAGTATTAGGTGGATAAGATGTAACATTTTTTACCGTTTATAAGAAACATCTTTAATGATGCTTGTTAAAGTAGAAAATAAACCAACAATAATATGTCCAACTCTACTTATATTCATTTATGATCCTAATAAATATAGACATAGTGATAAATAATAACAGTAATTTTTGTAATTATTTTAATCTGGTACATAAAATATGCAAAACATAATTTTTATTATTGATCAAATGTATTATTATATATGTTATTGCTGATATTTCCGTGCTATTTAATGAAACCTAACGTTCCGTGAATCTCAAAGCCATTCATGATGTGAAGACCGTTTTGAATGGGAGATTGTTTATGGGACGGGGAAGCACAAAAAGATTGTAGGTCAGTCTATGCCATGGCCAGGGTATAATAGACATACGGACAAAGGACGCCCAGTATTCGGTCCACGTCAGGCAATCTTGGTAGAATCATTATACAAATAATTATTTTTATTACACCTATTTTCCCCCTATTATCGCAAGTTACTATCATAAATTTAAAACGTTAATTGAATTCATTATTGGAAGTGTGTTATTATTGTAACATACATAGTTTAAATAAACGGACCGTCATTGTTCTGTATGTTGGTTAGTGGATTCTGATTAATTTTATCTATTTATAAAAGCAAAGTACCGCGTTTCAAAGGTGGCGCAAAATTTTGTGCATTTATGCGAATACTTTTTCACTTTTAATACAATTAAACCCGCGGACTTGAGGTCGTTCTTTGTAATAGGATCCCAAGGATAGGAAAGGTAGCCAATCGTCAAAGACTCATCGTGCATTTCTTACGGATCAAGTGGCAAAGGGTAGTATTATGTATGAAGGTAAATCATTGTTTCAGTAATATAAAGGTAAAATCCATATTTGGAAACACAGAATTACTTTTTTGTCGATATAGGATCGACCATGAAAAAAAAATCAGTTCATTGAGAATAAGTAAGATGTTAAAATATAACTTATAATAGTGGTCCGAGGATTCACCAATAATTGGGAGTACCGTTTGGTGAAACAAACATATTATACATGTGTATATGCTATTGGAACCTTATTCATGGGCATGTAATAATTTCGTTGCTTTTATATCATGTACATATAATATAAAAATATAAAGTACCTAAAATTGTATTGTTTATTTATCATAATTTCCGAGAATTGATTAGTTGCAAACTTAGTAGAAGCAAATAGCTTCTTGGCTTTCAATAGTCGTAATAGATAATGCTCACAGAAATATTTGATTCAAACAGACAGAGATAAATTGGTATTCGCGTTGCAGTCTGATCAAATCCCGAGAAACTATCTATCTTAAAAGCTGTATTGGATTCACAGATAACGTACTTCCAGAACATTTTCATCGAAAATATGACATTAAATTCATCAAAAATACTAAAATTTTATGATAATTTTATTAAAATTCTTACTTCCTTTATACTAATATTATAAATGCGTTCTTCTTCACGCCTAAACCACTGAACCCATTTAGATGAAATTTTGTGCAGATATTGTTTGTAACCTGAGAAAGGAAAGATTATGTTATTGATCTCTCGCCGGCCCCATGAAGCTTAGAGAAAATAAAAAAAGTTTGTAGTTATTTTAATGGTGATTTATTTGTAGCTTTCGATTAGTTCTAACATTCTTGGGAGTATAAGTGTTTTTATATCTTTAGCCCATATAAAATCAAAATGATTGAAATGTTTTAAAGGAATTTTGTAATAATCTACCAGATTTGGAAGTTTGGATCTTAATATTTCAACATCGGTCACACTAGCAAGCCAGTCACCCTCACTATAAAATATCGCTACGGGTGCTGTTATTCGATCTACAGGATATGAAGGTGGTGCGACTGACCTGTATTTATGAAGATTACCCAAAGCTCCGTAGTCATACTTTCGAAAGTACCCAGACGTTATAAGTTGTGAATAGTGAGCAGCTTGTTTCACTGAAGATCCAGACGGTGAATGGGAGAATATTACAGGTAATTGCTTGAAATTTATTTGAGAATAGTCGAATCCAGCGACGATAAAAATTGATTGTTGACAAACAGTAAATGCTAGAAGCCCATTACCGCATATTGCAGAACGAAGGGCTTGGAATAAAGTATTGTCTAGTGGTATTTCATATTGACGAGTTACTTCTGATAACGCGAGAATGGGGGAAGTAAAAGGTACCGCTAACCGTAAAGGACTAACAAGGTGCGACATCCAAGCTACGGCTGACAATGCAATCATTACTGATATTTTCTTATTGTATTCCGGTTTCTCAGAGCACATAACGAAAAATGCGGTCGTTCCCTGTGAATGACCTATGTAAGTTAGTTGAGTACGATTAGTAATGTCTAAAACATAATCTATCATTACTGGTAAATCGACAATCCCAATTTCATGCCAGCTAAAATCCCAAAATGCCCTCTGCGTAGTATCTAACTTAACATTATATCTTGAATGTCTGTTGCCTCTTGCGTTTCCCATCCACACGTCGTACCCCTTTGATGCCAGGAGAAAGGCGATACTAGAATTAGTGCCAGGGGTTATGAAATCGTCTGCGCTGGAAAGGAATCCATGCATTAAAAATACTGGGCGGCCCTCGCTTGGGATCCTAAATAAACTTAGCACGTATCCATCTGGTGTTTCCACACTATGTTTTTCTACTGGATATTCATATTTATTAATTAGCTGCGTTATATTTAGGTAGGTGTCTTCATTTCGCAATCCATTTTCAAAATCCAACAATTTTTTGTTTGATTCTTCAGTGCTTATCACATAATCTTTGGGTAATTTTATATCCGGATTATTTTTTAGGTAACTGTCAACTCGGTCACTGTCCCATATTCCTAAATGTTTAATGAACGTAGTACAAGATATATATTTGAGAATGAATATAATTATGTAAAAGCGCTTAAGAATATTATAAAAAACCACCATAATTAATATGTAAGATATAGAAATACTTCTGTGGTGACATCTCTCGCGCTGTGTTATATACCGTATAGCGATCTTTTGTTTTATAACTAACTGCAATGAAGAAGACATCTTTAACAATTAGTAATACAATATGTATTGTATTCAAGCGATACCGTGTATAATACAATAAATATTAATTAATAAATGAATTTTAAAAATACTTTTCGTACTCTTTAGGCCCTTCTCCCATTAGGCAACGTAAACTGAACTTGAGTCTCGAAGACTAGCTGTCACACGTCATTCACATACATAACAATGGAGCCTCGCACATTAAGCTACCGGTTCGCAACTAGTATCGCGCAACCCGCCGTGTTGGTCGCTTGTGCGTCGCGTCTCTATCACATCTCCTCAAAATGGCGGAGTTTGTTGACAGAACATTACATAGCAACGGTAGCTTGGTTACGACAAAAAACTATAAAATGTCTTCGTGTGTAATTAGAAAATGTACCTATTCTGTAAATAAAAATATAAAAGGAAAGTATCATATCATAGGAAGTGATTAGTATTTCTAGAAATACTAAAAAACAGAAACTTCAGCATAAAAATTAAGAACAAGGTGTTCAATACAGCTGTTTTACCTTGCCTGACATACGGATGCCAGACATGGGCTTTAAGACATGAAGATGAAGAAAGAATTACTATATGCCAACGAAAAATGGAAAGAAGTATGCTGGGACTAAGATTATCAGACAAAGTAAATAAAAAAAGAATTAGAAACAGAACAAAATTATCGGATGTAAAGATGAGAATCAGTTTACTTAAATTGCATTGGGCGGAGCATATATGTAGGCTTAACGACAATAGATGGACCAAACAAATAACAGAATGGACACCGAGAGAGAGAAAAAGAAGACCGAGAATACGTTTGAAGGATATTTCTACAGGAAGATGTGGAGCAGAATGGATGCCAAGGGCAAAAGTAAGAGATTTGTGGAAAGGATTAGGGGAGGCCTACGCCGCAGAAGCGACTATTACTTAAAATATGTGTTTATACTTTATATATTTAATTTGGTAAGGTATATTATTTTTCTGTATAAAAGTGGAATATATGTTGTATAAATAAAGATAGAATTTAAGAAAAACAATGTAAAGTAATAGAAATAAAGGCTTTTTATTTTATTTTATTTTATTTAAAGACGACATTGTCATTGATTGTCGCTTTTTTTCACGGTAGTCTTCTTTGGATATAACATATCTATACATTATAATATATCATTGCTCATCTCCTTATATATAAAAATGAATCGCAAAATGTGTTTGTAAGCGCATAACTCAACAACGACTGGACCATTTTGGACAATTCTTTTTTTTAAATGTTCGTTGAAGTTCATGCATGGTTTTTACGATGGGAAAAATTTGAGTTGCCGGGTCCACGCGAGCGAAGCCGCGGGCGAAAAGCTAGTCTCCAATAAAATAGTATTGAAATTCTTGTTTAATAAAATGGGTTGTCACAAAGACAGTATGAAAAATACAAAGTCAGTGCAAAATCTAGATACAACTAGTATCGCGTGACTCGACGTCGGTCTCTTTTGCGTCGCGTCTCTTACGAATGTCTAAAAGGCCTTCTACACGGTCGGGACAAACTGCCGACCAAGGTGACCTTTGTCAGGTTGGTGTAAAAAACAACCATGTAGACGTTGGTTGGCCGACCAATATTTGGTTCGTCCCGACGGTCGGTGGTCGGGTGCGCAGCCGACGCGAGCGCTTCATTCTGCGATTGGTAGTCAACGCGAGCGCATGTCATCGCAAAACGAATACGGCGAACGAGAGTTTCTGACCGATTTTATATATTTGTTATAATGATTTACCATGTTCTTGAGACATTAGATATAAAGATAAAATCCAATAAAATTTTATTAGTCATTTTTTACGGACTTCAAAAAAAGGAGAAGGTTTCGGTGCACAATTTTGATAAATTTAAAGTATGTAAAGGCACAGACTTTGAATAGAGTTCAACAAAAATGAAATAAAAGTTATTTTCTACTCTTTAGAGCGAGGAAGTCGGTTTATTGTTGGCAAAAATTTCTATATATCCCTTTTTAGTGTCATATGAAGGTAATCACATCATCTAGTCACAATTCAGTTGATATATACATCATTGAGCCTTAACCGCAGTGCTTATTCCGTTGATTTTCGAGGAGTTCCATGGAATATCTTCCCAAGAACGATCAGACTTGAATCAAATTTGGAACTGGAACTCTACTCTTTCGAATACGAAAATAATTTTCCAAATCAGTTCGTAAACGCCGGAGATATGCGGTACCATACATAAAAAAATACGGTCGAATTGATAACTATAACTCCTCCTTTTTTTAAAGTCGGTTAATGATAAGTTGAGCCAAACGCCTGACCGTGTAGAACGAATACAAAAATTGTCGGACCCGACCAAGGCGGTTTGTGCCGATCGTGTAGAAGGCCTTTAAAAGACCTATCTTTTTACGTTGCACAAATGACAAATTTGTCATTTTTTAGTAGCGTAATGTGCGAACGTCAGTTGCAAACTAGTATGCAACAAATTTTCGGCTCGAGTCGCGTATCTTTCTAGTCTCCTAATGGGAGAAGGGCCTTAGTGTTTGTGTTAACTGATAATCAAGCATGAATGTGTTCTTAGTTTCATGGGGGTGACATAATCACTCAGTGACAAAACCCCTTTAAAAAAAGATTTAAAAAAAGTCATTTCTCAATGCGTTCTAAATTACATCTTTAATTCAAAAATAATAATTAATAACGCTAAGTGCCAAACCGAAACGCAAGTATCATCTCTGAATAGAATATGGGCCCTGTGCGTTGTGAGAACTCATAGTAATATTTATAATTATGGGTTTTAAAGGCGTAGTTAAACACTATACCTACAGATGAAGGAAAATAAAAAATAAGACAGATTTTACGATATAAAAGCCTTTATCACTAAAAAGTTATAATAATTATTTTTTAGTTAAAATAATTTTAAATTACCAGAATTCGTACCTTCGATTCCCTATTTAAAGATAAGAAAAGTTACAACATCATATCTGTATGGAGATTCTTATTTAAATATAATATCATAGTGACTCGAGTTGATATTTCTGAAAAGTGAAACTTGCTTATTTATATGCGTGACTTACACTTTTGTGACAACCTACAAATTTAATAATATTTTTTTTCTTTCTAAATATGCAGGGACATTTAACACTACGCCATCTAATCCCAAATTAAGCAAAGCTATAACAGATAATATAATACTATACTAGCTGCTACTGATAGACTTACTTAACCCAGACAGTGGAAAATTAGAATGTTCATCAAATAATAATTTAATTCTATTCGTAGTGATCGAACCCACATCCGATGTAAAAGAACCATTGCTACATCCACTGCGCCAATGGGGTCGTCAAAAAATTGTGTTTGAGTTAAGTATAAGTACATATATGAATCTTTTGTTTCGTCGAGATGATTGGGTGTTTAGGTGTCTGTGTGTCAATCGCACAGCAACTACAGGACTGTGAAATTTCGTATACAGTGGTAAGAATCTGTTTTTTATATTATAATTAATTAAAAAAGATTTCAATAAAACGCTTTATACGAAACGAAGCCATGCAGAACAGCTAGTATTACATAATATATATATATATATTTTTATAGTGTTGGCCATAATTTAAAAAGTATTCAAATGCTATTTTTCTATCGGTCATCCAATTTGCCCCCTCTGCAAACTGTATCCTAAGTACATCCCTTAACTAAACATAAACTAAAATCCAATTATTTATATACAAAGATAGACTAAAAAAATTTAAAACAATTGTTCCTCAATCATTATTGATAAATCTATCAATTTCTTATCGCTTTGTAAAACATCTTATTGTACGTATGACGTCGTCAATCTCGTTCGAAAAACAAAATTGTAAGTCAAATAAATGTGACCTATTTATTTTTACGACATAATCTGTAAATATTTTCGTTCTATTTTATCTGTGCAAAAAGTTAATGTCGCCGAAATCAAAGAACTCTATTGTAGATACAAATAATATGAAATCAAGCCGTGGTGGAGAGTAAATTTGGTCGTCTCATGCGTAAATTTCATCACTACAGGCGTGAAAAGCATAGACAATGTGGAAGCGAGACAGAATAGCGGGTGGGGCGTTTGAGACCAGCGTTTATTGAACCGTCTGTTGAACTAAAATGGGTTATTGTTGGTCTCCGATAAGAACGGTTAGTACCGCCCATGTCCACACACGATAAGATATGGATAATGGGTGATACCGGGCATAATGAAATAATCCAGTTGTTAGCGACTGTTAGTCGGAGTAGCGCGCGCGGGAAATTTGACGTTTGTTTTTTTTTAATCGCGTTGACGCAGTGGCTGTGATTCGAGCGTGAAGGTTTTATGAGTGTTATAGTTTTTTGATGGTGGTTTAATTTTCTTTTTGTAGTTTACGGTAAGATTTGAATTTAATAGCTTTTTAAGTATCTGTTGAGGAACATTAAAGATTTTATTTGTACAAAGTTAAGCAAAGGAGTTTACATAAATAATTTTTCTTTGCATTATTCGTGATTCCATTATGAGTTCGCTAATTATATTTGGTGCACTATTAGTTATATTCAGGACTGTGTCTTATTTAAATACTTAAATATTATTTGTTATGTATATACCTTTGACAATAGGTATGTAAGAATAAATAAATAAAAGCATAAGAAAAAAAAGGTAAATAAAGGAAATTTAATATCTCACTCATATCTTCATATAAGAAGCTTGACTAACTTTAAACATCTTAGGATCAACAAACTGACCGCATACATCATTCTCCGTTATGATATACGAAATTAAAATTGCGCAGTAAATAATGTAATAGTTTTAGTACATAGTTTATTAAATTTAGTATATATTATTAAACTTATAAAACACTCGCTGCGCCCTGCGGTTTCGCCAGCGTAACTTCTGATCCCGTGGCAACTCCGGGATTAAAAGCATCCTATATGTTATTCTGCACCCTTACTTACACCAAGTTTCATCAAAATCGGTATAATTTTTGCGTGACAGAGTAACAAACATACATACATCATAAACTTTCGCATTTATAATATTAATACGATAGGTATTAATCGGGTTAGCAAGATGGTAATTTAACTAACTCATGACCGCTTTCCCTCAAGTAATAAAAATAAAATAATATATTATTAAACTTACTAAGAAATATAACAGCAATGATCCTACGATGTTAATCTATAAAATTCCAAAACATTTCCAATTCTATCTCTTCTTAAACTTTATAAAACAAGAAAGGACATATTTTTAATATATCTATTAATAATTTCAATACGTTTATAATTTTGGCTAATACAGATATTAAAAATATACAAAACTATCTACAAATATTATATGGGAATCGTTATGTAATAATTATTGATTCAAATATAATTTAACTGATTTATACTGGAAGGCAAATGAAAAGATTTCGACGCGCACGGACGCCATCTTCATAATTTATCTCATAGGATTACTATAACGTATTCTATTCTTAATACAACTGTTATTACGAGAGCTAGGAGTTATTTTATATTTTTTTATTTTTTTTTTATCGCCAAGCAGGCAAAGGAGCGGGCGGGTCACCTGATGGGAAGTGATCACCGCCGCCCATAGTTGCTCGCGATGTTAGAGGCAACACGTTGCCGGCCTTTGAGGTGTTTGTAGGCTCTCTTCTTGAAGGCCCCAATGTCGTAACTGTTCGGAAACACCGAGTGGTAGGTCGTTCCACAAACTTGTTGTCCTGGGAAAACGCCGAGAGAATCGCACCTATATTTTATACTAGCTGCGCACCAGGGCTTCGCTCCCGTGGGAATATCGGGATGATATATAGCCTTCCTCGATAAATGGGCTATCTAACACTAAAAGAATTTTTCAAATCGGACCAGTAGTTTCTGAGATTAGCGCGTTCAAACAAACAAACAAACAAACAGACTCTTCAGCTTTATAATATTAGTATAGATACTTCATGATGTTTCTGGATTTCTATCTACGCTACCCGTGCACTTACACTACCAAAGGTTAACTGGTAGAAAATGCCATTTAGGCTTTAAGTTCACCTTTGTTATTAAAAGCTATAAAGAATTTTCTTTCTATCGTATATATGTTTTGGAAGAGGTTTGAGGCAAGTTGAAAACTTGTCTGATGCCTCTATTATACCCCGACATGGAACTGCAGACCTGACTAACACCCGTATTCTAATACGTTCCTTGAGCATTCCTCGACTTCACTCAACCTCTATCAATGAAAATTTACATTCTGAGTCGGAACTCTACTAACTCACGTCCACTCACGTTATGAAAATTTCCATTCGTTCGATCTATTTATTAAAATATTATATTTTTATGTTACGAATTTTCGATTGAAATTCGTCATACGTCAAATCACCACATAAAAAATTCTTTCACCGTTTGAAAGCTACATTCATGATTAACATAGGCTATATTATTATAGGTGTTATAATATTATGCTACGGGAGCAAAGCTAGTGTATAATAAACCGCGTTTAAAATCCTAAAAGTAATTTATTTAATATACAAAGTACTCGCGTTAAAACAAACGCAAAAACTACTTTCATATCCGAATCCAGTATTTAATTATTTCTATATTCTTATCTTTGTTGAAATATATACACAGTCGGTGCCTTTACCTATTTTCAAATTAACAAGATTTTGCATCAACTTTGTATAGCTTTCAACAAAGGTAAATTAAAAGTTATTTAGTTTTTAGTAAAAAGTTGTTTTAACGCGGGTACTTTCCATATTAAATAAAATACTTTTTAAAGGATTTAAAATTCTTTCAAAAGTATTTTATCTAATGTAAAAGTTATTTTCTACTTTTTAGTGTGAGGAAGTCGGTACTATTTTTTGGCAAAAAGTTATTATTTTTTATTTATTTATAAAACCAATATATTTCAAAATCAAGAAAATTTGCTAATGCAAGGATTATTATTCTAAACAACATTATTTAATAAACCATTCAATGCAAATTAATTACCTACTAAATCCCCCACCTATAACCACTTAATGAATGAAAAATAATGATAAACGATAAAAATATTAATGATAATATACTAATAATACTTAATGAATTTGATAAGCCGCAAATCGGTTAATAAAATATTATCATTTTCACGCGTGACTGGTACGCGGTTTTAGTAATATGGGATGGTTAATCATATATTAAAACACTAGTTGTTCCGTAGTATATTATTATATGGCCTATCGCCTTGATATATAAGATAAAACGGTTTTTTTCAAATTGTGGTTCCGGAGGTTAACGCGATCAAACAAACAAATCTACAGCCTTCTACACTAATATTATAAAAAGGAAAACTTTGTTTGTTTGGTTGAAATGAATAGGCTCAAAAATTACTGGTCTGATTTTGAAAAACTTCGTCCGATCTTTCACCATTTGAAAGCTACATTACCGTTTTGTCAGCCTTATAACTATAAAAAAAAAAAGTTACCTATAGATAGATAAATTATTTATTCAAGAAGAAGGTACAAAGCACAGAGTAGAAGTATATAGTTTAGAAGTACATAGTACATATATACTATATGTTTCAAAGCTTATAACTGGTCAGAGTAAACAAAAATACCTACATTAGTTGTTATAACGACGGAACGTCATAGTATAACAAATACAAATCGTTTTCACTAACAAGGAGTTATAAACAACCAATCGTAACCATGTTTGTTATATTAACGCCACGTTTATTATAAATACGCTTTAGACTTACGCCTAGTAGAATATTGTACTGTCCGTAAGTAAAACGACTCGTTGTACAATTGGCGTCTTATCGCTTCCATAGACTTCAGGCAACCTTGGGTAAAGGGAAAAAATATTACTTTTTTCACGGTAATGTTACATACAATTTGCACCGATTTTATGACCAACTTTATGTTCTGAATATTGAAAGAAAAATTCTGAAATTGAACCTTACCACTTAAATTATAAATGCGAAAATTTCTGAGGATGCATCATTACTCATTTCTTAAAAACTGTACGGATTTAGATAAAACTTAACAGTATTATAGCTTATACATCAGATAAATACATAGGTTACAAAGTACAATTGATAACTCTCCAATAGCAATGTATGGGCAAATGCTAGAAAATCGGATTTAAATTTTGCTTTACTGTACAAATATGTCATTTGATTTTCTTATATCCTAATTAAATGATATTTTAATAATATGTTGAAATAAGCACTAATATTATTAATTACCGGACTACGACGGAAGAAAGTCCGACAGTCAATATGTATGATTGTATGTTTGTTTATTTAGCACTACCTACATCCCAGAACGGATGTATGGGAGGTTATATTTGGAATTTTAGATTCGTTAAAATTGGTTTAGTAACAGATGATAGATGAATTTTCCAAATGGCGCTTGCAAATAAAAAAGGAGGGAAAGGGATTGATTTTTTTTTATAGATAATTCGGTCGTCTTTTTTCATAGATAATTATCAGGTAATCTTGGCTTGTATATCATTGACAGTTAGAAGCGCGGCGCCCGAAGGCCCAGTTATTTCTCATCTGAGCGTAGTTTATTGTTATTAATTATTAATTAAGCTTGTTTAGTAATTTAGTTATAAAGCAAATTTTGACTGATTATATAAGTAGCTTTCAATAATGTGAGGTAGCATAAGCTGATTGTTTTGGATATAATTACTAAATTACTACAATTAAAAACATATTTACAGTGTACCTGTTATAAATTAAATAGCAATTATTATATAGTAATTATAATTACAAAATCTATTTTAGCAAGCTTTACAATTAATTGGTCGTTCTAATGCAAAATTAAAATATTGTTTTTAAATTTTCATAAATTAAATATGTCATGAGATACTTCTACTATTAATTAATTTACTTTATAAGTAACTAGCTGTGTCCCGCGGTTCACCCGCATATTTAGTCTGTTGCCGTGGGATTAAATCTTTCTCCTGGTCCTAAGCTATCTCCCTTCAAATTTTCTGCAGAATTGATCCAGCACATCTCGAGTTAAGTGTTGTATCAAACCCGTCTTTGCTTTTCAAAGTCAAAGTCAAAACGTTTATTTTTTATTGGCCTCTTTCGAGGCGATATAATCTTTATATATCCATCAACCGAATTTGAAAATTAACATCAAAATGTATTTCAGATCAACGATGTAAATAGCCCCAAGATGTACGACGAACAAATTGACATCGACCGAGACTCAAGCCACAGCCGTTCCAACACCCCCAAAATGTTCTACAAAGAAGAGAAGACAGTCATCAACCAGAAGAAGTCATTTTGTATCGACGCTTTGCTTTCAAAACACATTGACTCTGATGCAGACAAGACACAGAATTACGTCGCTCTTATGAACAAGAATTATATTGCGAGGTATCAGAATGAGTATGAGAGTCAGGTGGAACAGGCTGAGGAGAGAGGGAGAGTTAGTGAGAGTCCTAAGAGTGGGAGCAGTAGGAGTGTCTCGCCGGGTTCGGAGGATGGCAACCGATCGGAGACGTATAGCCCGCCTATATCTCCGGGGGTTGAGGGAGGGAATGAGGAATATGAGAGTTATAGACCTGGTGAGTTTATTTTTCTTAATTTATAAAAAAAATCAAAAATCTTTATTGTTATAAAAGCATATACATAAATGAGACAGTACACTAGTCTCCACACTAGGATCCCCTGTGTTGTGGAGAATAGTCTCTTTCATCTATTTGAACTGAAATTATATAATGCTTAAATGTTAAGTTACATAATACTTAATATGTAATTATAGTTTCTGGTTTTATTAATAATAGGATTGTCTGTAAATTTGTATAGGAGAATGAGAGAGTGTATATTATGCTAGAACCTGATGTTAAGTGACTGACCGCAGCCCATGAACTACAACATCAAATCGTCACAGATGCCGGCTTGAAGGATGGGGAGGGTATCAGGAGAGGATTATAGTTGAGAACTTAGGAGAGGAGTTACAGAATGGGATAGGAATTGGATGGGAATACAGGCTTATGGACCCCCGCTCTTCGTACGAAACAGAGTGCAATACTGCTTCACGCCGATCTTCTTCTGGGGGGTGGTAGTATTTATTGTACGTATATATGTACAACTAGCACTAGGAAACAACAATCTACCCAGCCTCTTCAGCGAAAAACTCAAACTGGCCAAAGAAGTTAAATACCTGGGCATAATATTAGATGACAAACTGAACTGGGGCAAACACCTGGAACAGAAAATCAACAAAGCCAGTATCTCCTTCTGGCAATGCCACAAAATGATAGGTAACCGATGGGGATTATCCCCAAAGATCACCATGTGGCTTTACAAAACTGTGATAAGACCTATTCTTACATACGGTTCCGTTGTATGGTGGCCGCGCACAGACCAAACGACCGCTGCAAACAAACTACAAAAATTTCAAAGACTAGCATGTCTGGCCATAACGGGCAGCATGTGCACAACACCCACAGCTGCAATGGAGGCCATGCTTGATCTCCCACCCTTACATCTAAAGATAAGACAGGAAGCACTAGCGACAGCGATCAGACTAAATGCAATGAAACTCTGGAAGGCAAGTGCAGTCCCACATACTGAAATCCTAAACAAGGCCAGCACACAAGAACCACTGCTATTGGCCCCAGATGATAGGATCTACAAAAAATATGTCTTCGATAAGAAATACAAAATACAGCTCTATGAAGGCATACATAACATGAATACACATGACCTTCTTATTTACACAGATGGCTCTAAAACAAACACAGGTTCTGGCACAGGTGTCTTCTCTGAAGACCTAAATATCCATTTGTCCAGATCACTCGGGTCACAAAATACAGTCTACCAGGCAGAATGTATGGGCATCCTGCTAGCAGCGACAGCTCTACTAGCCAGACAAGTAAAAAGCGCGTCGATTAGAATACTGTCAGATAGTATGTCGGCACTTATGGCCCTAAATAGTCAGGAATTCACATCGGGCCTAACATACGAATGCCACTGCAAACTTACAGATGTCTGCAACAACGACAACTCCATAACACTTCAATGGATAAAAGGGCACAGCAACTCGCGCGGTAACGATGCGGCTGATGAACTTGCACGACGAGCATCGGAGAATGCCGCGATAGATCCTGTACCCATCATTCCACTACCTACAACCTGGTTCCGTTCCCTGATGCAGGAGCAGACGCGGAACTCTCACAATACCAGCTGGACTGCCAGAATAGACTGCAGTCAAGCCAGAATGGCTCTGCCTAACATTAACCCAAAGCTCGCACGATGCGCACTGAAATTACACAGACCACAACTGCGCATTCTTACTGGAATACTGACCGGCCACGGTCCCTTCAACAAACACCTCTATACAATCGGAGTCACAGACAGCCCCATTTGCAGAGGCTGCTTGGAGACTGAAGAAACAGCTGCTCACGTCGTACTTGAATGTCCGGGGGTGGCTAATTACAGAGCGAAATACCTGGGTGAGCTAGGATCACTCCCTGAGGCCTTCACCAATCTTGGAAGATTGGTGGGCTTCATGGAGGAACTGGGGTGGTTCAATTAATAATCATCTCCCTTCACGCAAAATAGGCGCTCGACGTCGATTTGCGGAGACCTACTCGCATTTATTATTATTATTATTATATGTACAAACATATCGTAGTAGTAACTGTCTATGGCTTTCTGTAACTCTTAGAATATGCAACTTAAACCAATATTCTAACAACACCAAAAACCTTTCTTAAATTTTAGCGAAGATTTATTAATGTAATGTCAGGTTGTATAATACAATCGGATAGACTATTAGGCGCATTTATAAACCAAAAATGCTTATTCAATATTGCAAAGGTTTTTGTCAGATAACTAACTGTAATAGTTGTATTGACGTGTTGAATTTTAGATTTTGATTGGATGTTACTCTAGTTGTTTTACTCTAGTACCACTATACTCATTGGGTAATTATACCTAAACTAGCTTTCCACCCGCGGCTTCGCACGCGTGGGCTACTAATTTCTGTATTTTTTAGAGGCGCACGACAATAGTTTAGAAAAATGACACGGGACCACTCATAATTATATGCGCATGTCTATAGTTATTTTTTATAATTTTCTATGGAAATAGGTTTCACCAAAATCTCACAGTGCGCGCGCCTCTTCCAAATACAGAAATTTGTAGCACACGCGAGTGAGGCCGCGGGCGAAGAGTTATATATTTTTTTAAGGTTTTTGGGAATTTATTGAGTGTTTTTACCGTATCTATACGTTAAGAGTATAAAAAGACATGACCGCAAGTCAACCAAAATCTCACATTGTCACGTGGTATGACATTTTCACGACTTTAGAAGCATATATCTCAAAAAATATTTAATTTATCAAAAAACGCAGTTAGAAACCTTTATTTCATTTTTAAAGACCTATCTAATGACATCAAATTTAATGATGTATTCGTGAATTTATTTTTTTACCCTCCGTTTACATGTATGGAGAGCCACCCCTAAAACATTTTTTTTTTCAAATAAAATGTAGCCTATAATTTGCACCTAATATTGATTTATCAGCATGTGAAATTTTATCAAAAACTGCCCAGTAGTTATTACGTGATTGACGCACATACAAACAGATAAACAGACAAACAGACAAACAGATAAACAGACAAACAGACAAACAGAAAAAAAAAATTTTAACCATGGTTTTGGTATCTATAGTACATACATATTGCATACCTATTACTCCTTTTGAAAAATATTAAATGTACAGAAATGGTTCGGTTACTGTTTTATTATATGTATAGATAGGAAATAAAGGAAGGTATAGGCCCGTATCCTATGTAGTATGCAGCTGAGTTAGAAGAATCGCATGGTTACACACTCTTTTATAGCAATATGTCTCCAATAAACTATGGGTTGTGTTGCCAGACTACAGACGTTATTACAAACATATTATTCAGATCAATTGTGCATGTAAAAATCTTTAAAAATTTAATAAATCTAACATAGAAATTCAAAAGAGTCCTTTACCTAACCTCAAATTAATCCATCCATTTAATGAACAATACTAATATTCGAATTTCCACAGGAATCGTCCCCAAGCCTGGTCTTCTACCCCAAAACCCTGCTCTCGTCGCAGCCCAGTCGGCGCTCTTCAACTACCCGCAAATGAACCCCATGCCCCCCAGCGGGCCGATGCCGTCCGCCTTCCACCACCCGGGAGACAGAGTCCTCCACCATATGCAGCTGGAGTGGTTAGCGAGGACCGGCATGTTCTACCATCGGATACCAGAGCTGGGTGGTAAGTCTTTTAAGTAAATTTAAAATAAAATTAAATTAAAAAATATTTTATTTATCAAATTTTACATAATTGCTTACGATTTTAGGGGGATTACATTAAAATTCATATATTTACATTTCTATTTGTGTTGAGCTCCTGCATTCCGAATAGTAAAAAACTGTATCTCAGAATGCAGGGCCTTCCCATAAAAAGAACAATAATGAATTTGTGTTACAAAATAAAATAAAATAAATTTTTTAATTGTTCCACCAAACAAAAAAAGAAACAATTATACATATTATTTAACTTAACATTATTAGTAAAACCAAAAAGAGATATCTCAGCTATGCTATTCGAGATTCAACATTCCGAATAGCGCTGGTTTTCGGACGCCCCTTGCTCCCTAGGATGGTGCGGGAGTAATGAAACTGTTCCTTCATTGACCTCGTATGACATATAAAAACTTAATATAGTTAAAAAAAATAAAAAATAATTTTGACTAATGAATACTCTTATTAGAATTGTTCTATCGACGTGTGTGTAATTTCATACAGAATTTTTCACATACGAAAAACGGCCGTAAGAGTATAATTCACTAGCTTTTTCCGCGCGGCTTCGCTCCGGTAGCATAATGTTATATAGCCTATACTCGTGGATAATGTAGCTTTCGAATGGTGAAAGAATTTTTAAAATCGGTCCAGTAGTTTTTGAGCCTTTTCATTACAACCAAACAAACAAAGTTTTCCTCTTTATAATATTAGTGTAAATAACAGTGAGGTTATATAAATGAATGAATAAATGCTTTATTTTGCACCAAAGCTAACGAAAACAACATGATAAGGAAAAGATACAGTGCAAAATTGGCGGTTTTATCGCTAAAGAGCAATCTTTTCCAGGCAACCCGTGGTAAAGGAATAATATACTACATAAAGTAATGCAATAGATGCGCGACACTGTTACATAAATACACAAATAAAACATTAGATAATAATAAATATATAAATACCAGCTGTACCGCGCAGTTTCGCGTATATAACCCATTCCCTTGGGATTTCAGGGATTAAAATCACAATTAAAATTAATATCAATAGAATATCAAAGTAAAAAAAATTAAAATTATTACAGTTATTACATTAAAATAAATTTGATGCAATCGAAAATAAAAAAATTAAAGTAAGGAATATAGGATTAACACAAACACATGATTAACAATCAAAATTACAATCAGAAATCAAATTACAATCATAATATGAGCACTAGCACAGTACAGGAAACACAAATTAGTCTTATTCAAAATCCATTTAAATATCCATATGGTCCATAAGTAAAACATATAGAGATATATGTAGGTTACTTGCTATTTTAGCCTTCCTTCTATGTATTTTTATTATTCCATGGCTCCCGTAGAAACTGTGACTATGTCAACGTATAATTCTGTGACAACTGACAGGTGACATTTGCACAGATTATATCACCCTTCCATCAACATCCCTTAGCAAAATAGCGCTGCGGCGTGTTTATTGTTAGCGATTATTTCATTGTGTGTAAGCGACGAAATGTTGTTTATTTTGTTAACAGAAATGGAAAGAATAGGATTTGCTTTAGTCTAATATTATAAAGTGGACAGATTTTTTGTTTGTTGGTTTGAATTGAAAATGCTTCGAAACTGCTAGACTGATTCGGAAAATGCTTGTACCATTAAAATCCTTTTTTGTTTTTTTTAATGTTATTTATATAGCGGGCATGCGGTTCACCTGATGTTAAGTGACTGACCGCAGCCCATGAACATCTACAACGAAGTGTCGCAGATGCCTTGGTTGAAGGAAGGGGGTGAAGATTAGGAGAGGATTAATGACAGGAAGTAGAAGAGGAGAGAAGAGGAATGGGATGGGAATACAGGCTTCAATATACCAAAAATATGAGCACTTGTTTGATCCGGCCTTAAGGTCAATAATCATAATCTGTAGGGCTGCCCCAAACACGGTAATTGTAACATGTGCGCATGCGCGATTAGCTCGCATTAAACATTATAAATAAAACGCATTTACACCCCTCGGATAAATAGTTATACGTTTAAATGACCCTACTTTTAATTTTAAAAACGGCGGCGAAGTATGGAAAGGACTCATTTTAATTGTATTTTTAGTTGGATTTTTATTTACTAAACACAACCATTGCAATCTTAGAAAGAAAGAAAGAAATCATTTATTTCGACACACAATCTAGATACATAGATAACGGTTACAAATTACACAATACACTAGAATAAAATTGAAGAAAGATGAGATTAAATACAAGGAAGTAAAAAATTCATATTAATTTTATCAAGGCGTCTGTGTGGGGCTGTGAAAATGTGTGCGTCGAAAAGGGACACCACTCAGGAAATCTGTGACTTACAAATATTACAAAACTACTAAGACCAGCTTACTTAAACCTGGACTGAAGTCAAACCGTTCCGTTTTATGAAAATATCCAATTTTGATGATTAACCAAGCAATAACAATCTTTTCTTTGTATCGAATGATGCAGTTTTCTTTTTCCGCAAAATGGGCCTTTCTCCATTTTTTTATATTCACCATAGTTTAGGAATTGAAAGCCTATTTAAAAATACACCCTGTAGACTGTATATTGAACGATACATAAATGTTCCGTAAAATCATCTCAATTATGACTTTATCGTTTAATTAATTTGTATATCCAATATTGCATACATTTAGCGTTTAAAATGAAGAACATTATTAATCATCTATTCTCCAGGGTATAACCGGTTTTAACGAGCAGGGTTGCAATATGCTTACCTTTTATTAATATGTCTTAATGTTCACATTAAACTAATTTAACTAATTTAAATGAATTTATTCTTCTATTATCAGTAGAAGTTGACGGTGCTGAAACACCCCCGTGCCTCAGAGAGCACGTATAGCCGTCGGTCCTGCGCCTGATCTCTCTCCGGTCGTGTCGGTCTCCCGTCCCATCGGGTTATGAGAGTATAGGAATAGAGAGTGCACCTGTGTGCGCGTACACGTCTTGTCCCTTATTATGTCTCCGAAGGTGGTTAATCACTGTTGAGATTGGCTACCATAGCTGTTATCGGTCAGGGAGAGCTATGCTAGCTACTTCCTTCATGCCGACCACGAGAAGCAACCAATACCGGAAGGTTCACGGAATGTTTTAGCGTACAGTGAAGGTCCACCCGCAAGGTGCTCCAAAATTGAGGGATTTTAGTCTTCGCAAGTCCAACATAACCCGGTCGCTTCCCCAGTGCATACGTAGGCATTCGTTTAAAAAGGAGGGAGCTATGGTACATTGCCTAAAGTCAAGTTTCGCGACGCTGACCTTCGTGACACGAACCGCCTCAAGTTTCGCGACACCGACATTTTCAGTACACAATATATATCGCGTTACTTGAAGACAATAGTCATACCTACAATCTTATCTAAGATATAGAGCCATTTACCACAATCGCACAATAAATAGGTTATAAACAATCAATCAATGTCAGATTTTGGCGAATAATCGATCATTTGTAAACCCATTGACATGCTCTTAAAAGTATGAGAAAACATCACGTTCGAACTAGAAATTTGAATCTTATCGGATATTATTCTCGAATTTTATATTAAAAAAAGTTACTGTAGATATCGTGTCAGCAAAAAACCGTCACGGCAAATAGAAAGAAAGAAAGAAAGAAAGAAAGATAGAAAGAAAGAAAAATTTATTTACTTAATAAGAAAGTACGTCCACCGACAAAAAAAAAATAAAAAATATTCACATAACTATACAAGAAAAATAACAATATAAAATAAAAAACTTAAACATTATTTAACCCATTTTACTATGGTGCGGCAATACCCTCAAAGTAAAAAGGAGCCCACTCAGCTTATGCTGCTCCGTGATAAACGCACACAGCACTGATTTTCAGTGACCCCTTTGCATAAAGGCTCACATTAGAAATGGACACTTATTTTGGTTCAGTTTGGTAGTCAAAATTCCGCAGCATCAATTAAATTATTTTAAAAATACTCGTAAGTATAAGATACGATTTTGAAGTTTATTATATTTCTCTCCGTTTAAGAACCAAATTAATATACGGTCAATTGGACTGAATTTGAAAGATTTTACTCGCTACTACTCTTATTTCGCTAGGAAACGATCGCTTCCAAGCAACCTGAGATTGGAAAACATGAAAAACTTATTTAGATATTTCTTATAGTTTAAAAATAATTTTATGTTACAAAACAATAGTTTTAAAACAAAATTTTGTTACAGCAAAAGAAAATTATACACTATGCAATTTATATACTTAGTTATGAATATTTTTCTAGGTTTCTTTTTCTTACAATTTTAATTCAAATATAGTTACGAATAACGAAATTGCAATTACAGATTAAGTGTACTAAGAATTAAGAAAACAAACAACAATTACCAGAAAAAAATAATATCATTATTAAATTATAAAAAGCTCCCTCCATACTTACCCCACTAAAATAGTGATGAAAAACGCAAATAAAAATCACCGATTCCCCGTGACACCATCTGTTACAAATTGAATAATTGGCTATTTGTCCCTTTCTAATGTATGTGTCAGACAGGGAGAGGAGATCTTTATCATGTGTTTAACTTGTTTCGTTTTGGTGATAAAAATTATGGTCGTTTTTTGTCGACCATGAAATACAAAATGGTTAATTTAATAAAAGTATGATCCGTGAGGTGATAAAAACACTTTTTTAATAATTTCAATTCGATGTATTTTTAGTTTTAGGTACATAAATAAAATATCATTACAAATTTTGATGAATAAACTCATATGAAATATAATAGAATAAGTAAACTTCAAAAATCCAAGATTTTAAAATAGGTGGTGTTACAAAAAACGTTTTACAAGAACTTTTAGTAAAATTAGGAAAAGAAACAATAAAACTCATGTTTCAAATCAAACGTTCAATAAGAATCATTGATAATCTAGTCAGACTGTTATTAAAAATAACGTTTTTTAATTCTAAACAAAACTTATAAAGATATCTAACGATTGGTGGTAAATCGTATTTCAAAAAATGTATATCGACCAAACCAAAACGCTTAAATAGTACATAAAAACAACGTCAAATTAACATTCCAATTAATTAATTAGTCTTTTGCAAACTCAATTTAAAAATTATCCGGGCGATGTCGCGTAATTCTTGCAATGGCGGGCGTGGCGCGAGTGACAACTTTTCTAAACGGCCAGTAGCATTTTTGTAACGATGGAAAAAAATGATGCCGACTCTTTGGTCATGATGTAAAATAAACACATTCGGATTTTGAAAACATTTAAAGAAAAAATAAGTAACACTGACAACAAACAACTAATTTTCTTACTGGCCAGCAACATTTTTAAAGAATAACGATTGACCTCTATGGTTTCAAAAAAAGTAAAATTACGTTATTATATTAAAAGCTCTTAATTGTGCTTTATTTATTATCACTTCAATATGATCTGTACTTTTAGACTGTCAAAAAAGTAATTTTATTCATAAATGTGTTATTATTATTAGTCAGCGTAACTGTTAAGACAAGACTATGAGCTTTTCAAAAGTCATCGTGTGGTTTATAACTTCAACACAATTATAATTACAATTTGAATGGATGAATAATGCAATGAATACATAAATACCATCGATGTGAAATGATGTTTTACTATAAGTTGACAGTTGGATAAATATGGACAAATTTTGAGACTATTGTATTTCGTATTATTTTAATTTATATTTCATTTCTCAACATTAACTTTAATAGAATAATAAAATTTTTTTTTTTCTTTATAAAGATTCGTTGATAGTAGGACCACGCAGGGCCCTAAGCAGATTATCAGTCAGCAATTTGTTCGCACAAACAAAGCCGCTGTGTGGCCCTTGACAAATTAGATCTGGTGCTAGTGGTGTAATGTTATCGATAGTTTATAATTTTTTTTTCTTATAACAATTCATAATAAGTTTATAAACCTTATTTAATATGATTTTCACAATGTTTGTCGTATATCAGAGACTAAATTGCTTGTAGAAACTTAACAGCTCTTATGGAATTAATACAGAAAGTTCATGATTTAGCACATTTTTTTTTATTAATTAACAATTATATTAACATTTATTTTCGCTTTGATCTAAGATTTATTATGTAATTGATATTATTATGACAAGTGCTTTCTATTTTTTGTATAATTTTTATTTATTTGCTTTCAATATTGAAACATTGACATCCTCTTCTGTTATATCGTTTGTCCACCAGCTTACACAAGCTAGAGACCTACACCTCAAATAGAATAAAATCGTATTAATTGTTAGAATCATCATATTACTTTTATTTAGTTATATTTCTCTTAATAAAAATAAAAATATATATTTCATCGACAATTCAAAGCACGTGGGTACATCACTATGTGGTAGTTGTCGCAAAAAGGGTGTATTTTCGGTATCCAGTGATCTATTTATACGGTGGGCTGTGATGTATGGTGGCGATTTATTGGCCTCATGGTACTTATAAACGTTTTTGTGTTAAAGTGAAGATTTTTGGGAAAAATGGTCAAGTCCGAGTCGGACGATGCGTTCCGTATCTTTATAACAAAACCACGTTTGTTGTATGGGACCCCCTTTAAGATTTACATTATTTATATTTAATTATTTGTTTTGTAGTGTAGAAAAATATTTAGTTTTACATTACAAAATATGTGAATTTTAAGCGTCTTTCCGTTTTATATTGAACAATAAATACGAAAAAGACGAAGAAGGTAAAATTACTTCCCCCCAGCAGAAGATCGGCGTGAAATAGTATTGTTCTATGTTTCGTACGGTGAACGGGAGCCCATCCCATCCCTCTCCCATTGTGTTCTACTCCTTTTTTCGGATCAATAAACCTCTCCTTATTCCTTTCCTTCAAGCCGGCAACAGCAAAGTGTTGCAGATGTCCATGGGCTGCGGTCAGTCACTTAACATCAGGTGAACCGCATGCTCCGTTTGCCTGCTGTATCATAAAAACTTTAAAATCCGTACGGATTAGATTATAAAAGTAGGACAGAAATCAAAATAAAATTCGACGTTGTAATCCCTCACATTACTTATTTATAACACGTACAAAATTTATACCAGCCAATTTGTGTCGATTTAAAAGGGGGCAAATAATTAATTTAACTTCACACTTGTGATAAACAAACAAACTGAACAATAGTTAAATTGTCGGCCATTAAGTGACACCCTAACAGTTTAGTAATATTAGGGGTGGGTTAAGGGTTCCGTAGAGCGTTTGAAAAAAACGTGGTATTTTCATTCTATTTAGTTTAAAACAAGTTATAAATGAAAAATTCCTAAATTTATTTTTATAAATGTTTTAACCAAGAAAATTGGCCAAGAATATGTCACATTATCAATGTAATTCTGTAAAAGAGAATAAAAATAGACATGTAATGAATAATGAAATTATTATTAATAATTTAAAAATTAATGTACTAAATGAAATGAATATGGAAATATTTTGTTGTCCGAAATAAATGGATTTTATTTTATTTCTTATTTTTTATAACTCCTGCCGTTTGGCTCACAAATCTAATAAAGCATTTATTTTCTTTTAATTAATATCTTACCCATATGTTACGTGAATAAATATATTTTGGCAAGTATTGTTAAGTCATAATATTTAAGAACTATTAATAAAAATAAATAAATATTTCTGGACATTTAACACACCGCAATCTAGACCCATACAAGCTTGTACTATAGGAACTAGATAACTGATAGGCATATTTAAACATACTTTTTTGTACATACTATAGAATTATAGATCACATGGTAATTTTCTACTTATGGGGATTGGAACCCACACCCTCCGGCGCAATAGACCATAGCTATATCCACTGCGCCAATCGCTTAAATGCAATATAAAATAAAATATACGGAACCACCCCATTCTAACTGTAATTGTCAATTTTTTGTATAAGTGTCGACATATGATGAGGTTGTACTAATTTTATTGGTGGGGTCCAATTTTATGGTCCATTGGATTAATCTTAGGGGTCCATTATTATAATTCATTTATCTAAATACGGCAAAAGTGCCGTATGGACGATATTTAATTTTAAACTAGATTAAGTCATTTATTTTTATTTTATTTCTTTTACTTGGTGCACCTTTTTTTTCACACCTGCACCTGCTTTCCCGTTAAGCGTCTTAGCAGAATACCAGAGCTAGGGCCTTTCCACACACGATACCCTCTTACACATTTGATTCTATATCAATGAAGTACAGTTTTATTAATTGTACAAGCGTTGTAAGTATTTATTTTTTTATAATAGACTAGGCGAGCGGGTTGCGCGGTGCACCTGATGTTAAGTGACTGACCGTAGTCCATGAACGTCTACCACATCAAATCGCAGAAGCCTTCCCGGCTTGACGAGAGGGGATAAGGAGAGGATAATGATGGGAAATAACCTACACCGTTACAGTGCTCGGCTCCTACTCTTTTATACCTCAAGATGTTATGTAGTAGAATTACTCACTGTCGCATCTAACGACACCTACGGGTAGAAATCAGGTGACGGTATTTTTACAAGTCGCCACACAGGGTAAAATCATGAAAACATTTATAAAATACAACTTCCATCACAAATCCTAACCTACTTATGAGAATAACGTATAATGTTCTTGTCTTCTCTGTGCTATTATTCTACTCGAATGAACCAGTTCTAAATTCAAACAGTACATCGTGTCGAATATCATTTATTTAACAATAGACAATAGAGTTATAACGCTCCGTCGAGCGCAAGTCTGCAATCAACCTTATTCAATTTGTCTCTGCTACATAAGACATTCTATACTCTATAGCCAGATTATGTTAAAGATAATCTGTGAAATTTTGTTATAGCTTAGACGTATCCTAATAGAACATAATCAGTTTGTGACATTGTTATACTTAAAAATAACATGATTTTTATTAATTTTCACAGACTTTGCTTTATATTATAAACTCTATTGATAGTTAAATAGAGTTTATTATATAAATATTAACAGTCAATTTCTTGACATCGGTTTCAGCTATGAGGTATGCTATAAGTATAAAAAAATATAAGTAAGAAAATGTTTTATTTCCGTAAAAATATAATGCATAATCTATTTTATCAAAGTATACCTACCTTAAAGAATCATTGAAATAAAAGGAAGAGATTTTTATGAAACGAAATGAAATAATATTTAATATTTATTGTATTATATAAGAAGAGTGCGTAATCCCGCACTACATTTTTTTGCTCCTTGAGAATGAAATAACCATTGTATAGGTAAGAAAATATTATTAACAGAAAATTTTGAAAATAATCAAAGCCTCTCATTGACAAGTATTCCATTATTAAATTTTTACATCAAAGATACTTCCTTCATACACAATATCCTACTTTTCAACGAAACGCAGCTGTTTAAAAATTATCATTAACCAATCAATACACAGATCTACATTAAATACAACAATCATTGGACGAAAAGTCACGTTCAGTATACAAAAATATTGATTTTTAAATTCACCTCTTAAGCACGAATGTTGATTTTTGAACGCACACGATCTTAATGTATTTTTAATTTTACAAATGTTTAATCTGTGCTCGAACGCAGCTTTTTACTGTCATTGTTATTGAAATTTAAACGATTTTTAAAGTACATTTTTAAGTTATTTTTAGGTAGGAAGTTTATGTCAACTTACTTAAAAAATCGCTACCTGAATATCCAAGATTAATACATACTATATATTTTAATAATATTCTTTGTTTTAATCTAGCACATTGTTATGTTTAATTACAATGAATAAAGTTTTATCATTATAGTATAATGTTAAATTACGACATTCGATCAACATGCAATATGTTTGCATTTTACATTTTTTCTATTTTGTAAAAAATGGTATAGTTTTCAATGAACAAAATAATATATACGTGTCATTCGAATACAAATTCAAACCGTATGTTTTTCAAATTGGCTTTATGAAAGCTCTTTTAAAAGCCACATACATATTTTATTTTTTTATTTACCATGGATTGGAAAGACCTTGTCTATAGAAAAAAACAAACAGGCAAGATATTCGAAAATATTATATTTAAAACATACTCTTTACAAAGTATCTATGGATAATAAGTTGTGTTTCTCTCAACCATTATATGTAATTTTTATTATTTATTCAAAACACTAATTTCGATAATGTTTCCCGCCAAAGGTACAAACGTCACAATGACATTCCCAAATGACAGATGCGTTGAGGATTTAGGCGGGAATTTATCGGCTTGTGCAAACACGACCAAATGTCGCGTTCAAGCAATCCTGTTAGGCTAATTGATAATTATCATTTTTATGGGCTTAGCGGCGTTTGTGATAAATGTATTTCGTAATTTCATTTTGGTAATTGTATGCGTAAATATTGGGATGGCAACACTATTTGTACGGTTCCGACTGTTACTATTTTTGTGTACAAATACTTATAGTTTTTAGAAATGAATGCGGATTTTAATAATAGTCGTATAAATATGATTAACACGCTTTACGTTTTAATGTGTTCTTAATAAAATGTTTTCCTCTCCTTCTTTTGAAGACAATCGATGGGTATATATTGTAGGTATGACATTTTCAATCCCCTTTATTTTATTTTTTTAATGTCACTTTTAAAACACGATGCTTACAAATTGCAATAATTTTTTTAAATAAGTAATAAACGTTAATATATTCCACCGGACATCGTTGTGATAGATTGAAAAAAATGTCGACCATCTCGGAAAATAATTTGAAAAATCAAAAAAATTTTCAATTTAAGGATTTCCCTTACATTGACATTAGGAAAAGTAGGTACAAATTTAAAAAAAAATGTTCTACAATGAGTAGTGTGTATAAAGCTCAATAATAAAAAAACACGGATCACCAATCAGCCCACACAGACATCACGTCATCAGATAAGCCATATACCCAATGTAACAATATAATTGTAAAGATAAAAATTATCGAAATAATTAGATGACAAATCAGAGCCGATAGCAATATTAATTAAGGTGGTAATGTTTTGTTAATTATTTGCGGCCTCTTTTATAGGTTTAATTAGATTGTTGATATTAGGTATTAACAGGAATTTTTGTATATTTTACGTTTCATATAAAATAACGAAACATTTGAAGTATTCAACTTATAATATCATCCACACCACCTCGATACCTGGCGATCGTCCACTGTGCG
>LQNK01001721.1:8152-29234 GCA_001586405.1 Phoebis sennae | reverse complement strand
TTTGTTTTTTTGTTTGAATTGAATACGCCCCGAAACTATTTTTACCATTGGAATCCTACATTATCCCTGATGAAAAAGTTATGTAACGTTGCTACGGGAGCAAAGCTGCGCTGAACAGCTAGTGGACAATGACCTATCGCTTAAACCTAAATTTTGTCAAAGTGATTGTATAGCACAGCATTACGAACCGTATAAAATAATAATTGCGTCTTCCCAGGTGCCCCCCACGCCCTCCTCGGCAAGACCCGGCGGCCTCGCACCGCCTTCACCTCGCAACAGCTGCTAGAGCTGGAGAAGCAATTCCGGATGAACAAATATCTATCACGACCGAAGCGGTTCGAGGTTGCCACCAGCTTGATGTTGACGGAGACACAAGTGAGTATGCGTTTAAAGTTGTGATTATAATCTATATAAGTATTAATACCTACCCCTACCCCCCTTTTTACGAAAATTGCGCGGTTGCAGGTGCATACAATTTGGAAAACTTATAGTTTATGTGTAGGAGAAGAGCAGAACGCTAATATTTTTCCAATAAAAAGGCTTATAAAATACATGAAATTGGAGAGTTAGCAGATCAGTGGGTTTAGACAAGTGGCAGAAACGCTAATAGAATAGCTTAATAAATGTATGGAGCTGACATATCGTTACGGTAACGATATGTCAGTTCCATACATTTATTAAGCTATTCTATTAGCGTTTCTGCCACTTGTCTAAGCCCCCAGGACTATTCACATATCCATGAAGGATTTTATAAAAAAAGAGAATGTCAGCTGATTTTCGCCTGGTGCTATATATTAAGAAAGCAAAGTAATTCATTTCACATAAATATATCAATATACAGTAAAATCCCCAAGAGTCCGTAAAAAACTTGTTTCCTTTAACTATACAAACATAAAAGGGCAAACGTTAACCCTTACACCTCCCCACAGACCGGTGATAAGCACTTTCCCGCCAAAAACGACGTCATTTTGACGTTTGCGAAATGGCGGCAAGCTGTCACATTGAACGATGCGCGGATTTACAAATGCTTACAAGATTATAGGGGAGGATGCCATAAAGCTTATTGTTTGGGGCGTTTTATGTGGGTTTAAAGATTAATCTCGGCTATGATATATGATAGAAGATTGAAACAAAAAGTTTTCACATAAAATATGATTAGGGCGGAGAAATTGAGGTTGACTTATAAAAACAACAATTAGTATTGTATGAAATATTTTAATGTGGAATGGGAATCAATTAAAATCTAATCTAACCCAAGTAACTCTAGATATAAAATGACATATAATATTATTCTTATGGTAACATTCTGCAATTCTATTTTGTGTGGCATATCAATTTATTTATGGTAATTATATTTTTAACTTCAAGTCCTTTATTTATTTCGTTTGTGCAGAATCTGTGTCGAATAAAACTATATTCGTCAATTCTGAATATTAATGTTTTATCATATCTTGAAATTCCATTTACTTAATACGATCAACGTATTTTTTAAATTTATAATTGCTGAACGTATAATACAACTGAATATACTTTGTCCACAGGTAAAAATCTGGTTCCAAAACCGCAGAATGAAGTGGAAACGTTCGAAAAAGGCACAACAAGACAGCAAAAGTAAAGACCACCCGAGCGAGGAAAAAAACAAAAACAAGGAGGTCCTACACGACCATGACAAACAACCCCCACAAATGGCGGGAGATTTGACACCTGTCAAACCACCTCCCCTGCTAGACAGGGATAGAATGATCGCGCTAGAGCGAGAGAGAGCTATGGCGGCGGCGAACTTTAATTCGAATTTGGAAAACAATAGACGCGGGCTCGTTATGAACCAAGATGGCCGACCGGGTATAAATATGTTTAAGCCTTATGTAGTATGAAATTAAATGTATTTTTATGTTATTTATTAAGATTTGTATATAATAAGAATAAAGGTCGTGAGTAGTGCAATTTTAAATATTTATTTGAGAGTCCAGTTGCATATATTTTCTTTACGACTAAAGATTACATAATTTAAAGTGTATATATAACATCAATACGGCCATTAACCTTTAAATATAAAGTATAATAAATATTTAACGTACAAATATGTTTATATTAAGATAAATTATCTGTAGATAATAAATTAGGTAGTTGTTCAATACCTACATACCTAATTGAAAACACGATTAATATAGGTTAATATTAAGTAAGATCTTTATTTTTACTTTCAAAATAAATTATAACATGTAAATAAATTATTTAAAACAATCTTTCCTCGAGTAATAACGAATTAACTGTAAAATTTTTAAATTCAACAATCTATTCAACTTTAATTTTAGTGAAATAGTTTTATAATTATAGTATATTAAGAAGAATATAATATATGAACTGATACAGGCCAAAAATAGTTAAGTAATTTAATAATTAATCATTAAGATATACCTATAATAAGATTATTAGGATTCAGTGTTCCTGTATATTTGTTTTTACGTAAGCCTTAGATTTAGTAATCAACCCGTGCTTCTGTCTAGTCGTTTTTGTATTATTATTGTATGTTTGCATTTTACAGTTTAATTTTCGTAAATATAGAGTACATAATTCGTAATATGTTTTATTGGCCAGTATAAGGCAGTTATTATAAGTCAACCTTGAAATTTACTTACTGGTGTCCTACAGGGATAAGTTCTGACACCTGTACTGTTTCTTCTATACATTGATGGTAATATTTAAACGATAATAATACTTGCAGTGTAGTGCTGTTGCTTGAAGTGGATATTGAACGAATGTAATATGAAGATTACAAAAGTTCAAGTCTTTATTAAGATTAACTAAAATCTTACCAAATCTTCTATTACAGAATTTAACGCAGTGTATTTTTTTTGTGTATATTTTTTTTGTATTGGGTTAAACATTCTCTTTTTTGTATTTTTCAAAGATGATGAAAAATTGCTTAACATTCTTTCGTTAACATTATCTAAACGATAATGTTAACGTTTTTTTTTTCGAGCATATTATCCATGCCCAAAACTTTGGGGTAAACTACCCAAAGTTTTGGTATAAATTTGCACATCCGTTGAAGTTGTTTTAGCAAATAGTTAACAAATTATGGAACAAAGTAAAAAAAAAATTAAATTAGCAGATTATTTTACAGAATATGCATTTATTTACGTATACAGTATATTTAAGTTTGTTATTTCTATATAATGTAACTATTTTCAAGAATGCAGTGAGGTTTTTCAGTATTTGTGCATCGAATCATATTTCTTATGTCGAATTTATTTGTATTTAAATGTATTTTTATAAGTCGACATCTTTGATCAGTATTATTTTGTAGCCATGTAAATTTAGGTAACTATGTACAAGATCTTAATAATATAAAGTATTGTGTATATTTAGTTATAATAAAATATTGAACTAAATTTGTTGTTTTTGTTTTCTGGCTCATCTATAATTTTAAGTGTTAAGTTTTTTTGCAACCCCTGAACAAATTTTATCAAGAGAATGTTACAGATATAAACAAAAACGTATGCAATAAATTGTCTATCTGATGAAGAAGGAAAATTTTGTTTGTTTGGTTGTAATGAACAGGCGCAAAAACTACTGGACCGATTTTAAAAATAGCTATATTATCCACGAGTAACATTGTGCTATAAGAGCGAAGCGCGGATCGGCTAGTCGCTAGTAAATGAAAAGGGAAATAGTCGCTAATATATCCTGACTGTCTGAGGCTTTATCATTGCAAAGCTTTAATAACAAAACTCAGAAATTATTAAAATAATGGATTTCGATATTATATAAGTATAATTTTCTCAGAGCTTTAAAAAACTCTCCTAGTATTAACTAAACAAAACTTTTTCTGATATTGAAAATGCCATAAATATAAGAGAAATAATTTATGACTAAAATATAATACAAGTATCACTTTGATCATGCTTGCAATATGCAGTTAAGATAGATAAATGGATAGATAGGTAAACTTTTTTATTCATAGAACACTTAATACACACAGAGAGACAAATTATAAACAAAACGGACGTACAATTTAGAACAAAACAAAATCAGAAAATGAAAACTCATGATACCGAGGTTAGTTGACTAAGGCGCTGATATTCAAACAGGAAAAGGGAAAGCAGGTGCCCCAAGATAAGACAATATCTTGATTTATTTGTAAAATAAAACACTTCACTATGTTCCACAATTATTCCTTTAACAATTAATAACTGTGGAACGTAGTGAAGTGTTTTGTTTACAAATATGCAAACAATATTTTATAATCCTCTCCAAATTAAGCATTTAAGCCACGAGTTGCCTGGAAGAGAAAGTGATAAAGCCCATTTCTTGCACCTAATCATTGTTAATTTTTTCTATACTAATTAAATAATATTACGTAAAGTGAGATGATATAATTTTTATTTTTTTTTTACTTTAGGATACCAAAGATGTATCCCTTTCAATTACAATCTAGCCTAGTGTATAAGACTTATAAGTAATTTTAATTTATCGTAAACTAACTACTGTAAATAAAATTAAGAATGTGTCTGTTAACACTTTTCTTATTTTCTCTATTAAAGATGATATAATTAATGTTATTTTAATTTTTATTCAGTTATGTACTTTTTTCTTTTTATCTGAATAACCTGCGTTAAGCCCGGTCCCTTTAAACGACGAAACGTCATAGTATAACAGATACGAATCGTTTTCATTAACGAGTGGTTATAATCAACCAATCGGAACCAAGTGTATTAACGTTACGTATGGTTCGTATGTTAACGTCACGTTTATTATAGAAACGCTTTAGACTTACGCCTAGTATAATATATATTGTACTGTCCGTACACTCTCTCCGACTCGTATTTTTATAGGAACAACAAGGCTATTGCGTAACTCCGAAACTGAAAGTGTAGATCACTTTGTGAAGTCACCAACACACATTTTTCAAACTATCGTTTTTGTATTGGCTATGAACAGTGTTCAACTAAAATGACGTCATGAACACATGATAATCTGAAAGTGGTTTCTCTTCGACATACGCTGTTTCCAAACTAGCCGCATAATAATGATTAAAAATAGTGCTGTCGAAATTCGAATGCAAATATCATAGGCGGTGTTATACACCGTAATATGATGTACATTATTGTCAATACACAATATCAAATCTATTAATTTTTCTTTGACATCGAATTCAGATGTGCAACCACAGATAGTTGTCAACGAAGATACGCAGAAGCCCTACTGAGATATTAATGAAAAACGAAAAGGTTTTTTATATTGCGCATTTTTAAGTTATTTTAATAAGAATAGAAATAAGTAGAAACGGTAGATATTAGTTGGAGCACTGTCGGTAACAGATCGGTTACACTGAATTAAGGAGAGGGGCGGCTTGCCGGCAAATTGCGAGTGACAATACGTTAGGATTTTGTGGGATAATATTTCTATAGTATTTTTTTAACGCGAGTAATTTCCATATTAAATAAAATACTTATTAAGAGATTTTAAATGCGATTCATAATAAAACTGCGGTTTTTATGGGATTTTCGGAAAAAAATCTATCCTATGTCCTTCCTCCTTTTCCAGGAAGATTTTCTTTCAGCCCATTTGGTGATTTTTTTTTGTAGTATAGGAAAAGTGAGAGCTTCGAGTGATTTAAATTATGTTTTATTTTCCACAAAAAGTTAAAAATACCAAAACACGATTATACTATTGCATAATAAATTTTAAAAAATACTTCCTTCTAATATTATAAATGCGAACGACACACGAACATCCAAACATTTAATTTTGCAATAGGAGTAAGAGTAACAATGCCTGGCTCTCACTCTTTTATTGCTGAAGATGTTATACAGCAGAATCACCCTGTGTCGCCTCTTACGACACCCACGGGTAGAAATGGGATGGCAATTAATATAAACATTACAATAGGTCTAGCTCGGACTGAACCACTATTTTATTTTATCTATCTAATTAGTCATTGAAATTAACAACACTTTCATTTCAATCTTTTCTACGATTTTACTATTTCAACATACTTGTAATCTTTATTTCTTAGATATCCCCAGTTTTCAATACAAATGGTTCCCCTACAGCCAAGCGGTATAAATTACGAAGCAAAAACTGTGCCTTTTAGCATTCGCGGCGCGTTCGGGAGCGAGACGGAAATATTTACCCTCTTCGTCTACATCTTGTTATCGAGCTTATGTATAGACAACGCCTTATTTCGACAATAATACTTAATTTTTTAGTATAATAATAATAAATATACGTAATTTCCGATAATTAAGATATTTGCTTCAAAAGTCAAGTAAAAGTATCTAAATCAACTACTATCCTACTTCCTACTTATCCTACTAATGTAAACTAGCTGAGCTGAGCGGTTTCTCCCGCGTATATCTCCTGTTCCCGTAGGATTATGGTAAAAAACTATCATATGTCTTTCCTCGAGTTTCAAAGAATCTCTGTACAAAATTTCATCCAAATCAGTCCAGTAGCTTCAGAGCCTATTTAATACAAGCAAACAAGCAAATTTTTCCTTTATATAATATTAGTATAGATGTGAAAGTGTGGATGTTTAGATGTTTGGATGTGTATGTGTCACATTGCATCCACTTATTGATATTGATAGGTGATAGATAGAATACCTTTTATTCATGTAAAGACCCCAAAGTTAACGCGAGCTCAGCCGTGGGCAAGCGTTAGTCTGAATGATGCTATCTTTCAACATATGTATATAGCATTTGATGATCCAATAGGCTTCTTTCTTCTTTAAAAAAGTTTATTTTTCATCTCTCTATAAAGATTATTTTTATTACGGTTTTTATTATTATTTTTTTTTTTGCTCAGAATAAAATGTTCAAAACGAATCTATAATCGACCAACAAAAAGCGCTTTGAATCACGTACAGATTTTCCAAATTTTACTTAATATTAAAATCAGATTCAGTCAGTTCTTGCCTATATTTTTTATTACTTCAATTGAACTAATGTGGCATAGAATCAATTTTAATTTGACTGGAAAAGTTGTAATAAAATATTCCTGGACATTTTACTCAACGCCATCTAGTTCCAAACTAAGGAAAGCTTTCCATGGTAACTACATAACTAATTAACATACTTAAACTTACTTTTTTTTAAAAATACCTACATACTATAGATAAATTAACACTAGAAGATAAATTAATAGTAGAAAATTACAATCACATCATAATTTTCCAATCTTGGCGTTCGAACCCGCACCCTCCAGCGCAATAGACCATTGCTGTATCTGCGCCAAAAAAAATAAAAAAACACTATGCGAAAGAAAAAAAAATAAAAAAATAGTTCACACGAGGTCCGTACTATACATTGGAGGGGGCGGGGAGAGCCGTGATTGATGCCCTTTGTTTAAACAACTTACGGCGCTTCGTTACCGACGCTATCGAGTACATACGCTCTTATAGACGCAATTATATACTTGTATACACTTACAATACAATAGAATACAATGCAAGATATAAAATTACGGTGGAATACAAATTAAGTTAGAAAAAAATACATGAATCAATAACTTCCTTGTTTTTGGGAAGTCGTTTGAAAATTAATTAATTTTTATTTTTATTTTTAAGATTTATTTATAAAATTTCCCAATAACTATAACAATAAAAACAAAATCAATTGAAATATTTACAGACACTCAAACTGAGTTTTTTACACAATTTAATGAGACCCGCAGACGTACACTGAGTTAAAATCTTATGCCGTAGATCTGCAACCTTCCAGATTGTCTTTTTATCTATAAATAAGTAAGGGTTATTCATAATTTATTATAATATAATCTATCTCGTCAAAAAACCCTATCTCTTAATCATAAAAAAGTAACTGTCAACTTAGAAGAAATCGAAATGTCAAAAAAGCGCGGCAACATGGCGCGCTGTCAAATCAAATATCAATATTGATATTCGTCTCAATTCTGTATTCTGTTTGAGGTGCGAGATTCTGTTTGCGATGGAGCGATCCCAGTATGACACTGTTATATTTTTGCGAAACTATTTGCATATACAAATGATACATTGAGGAAATTGTCGATGGTCAAAATTAGGGATGTATTTATGTATTTTTTAAGAAATAACAATAATTTCTTATACTTATAGATAACAAACAGGCGATGACTTTATTGTTTAACTAGCTGCGCCCCAGGGCTTGGCTCCCGTGGGAATATCGGCATTATACCTATAGCTTTCATCGATAAATGGGCTATCTAACACTAAAATATTTTCAAATCGAACCAATATTTGAGACCTGAGATTAACGCGTTCAAACAAACAAACTCTTCAGCTTTATAATATTGGTATAGATATGGAGGATACCTATATATTGATTATTAGCTGTGCCCCGTACATTTCCCGTTGGGTTTTCGGAATAAAAATTATCCTTTGTCCTTTCTCAGGTTTCAAACTATCTCACTATGTTCAGTGGTTTACGCGTGAAGAGGAGACAGACATACAGATAGGCTTTCGCATTTATAATATTAAAATAAGGAAGTCAGGATTATTATATTGACGACTCGATAGGCGCAGTGGATGTCGCAATGGTCTAATGCCTGGGTGGTATTTTAACTCTATGTATGGATTTCTTGCGTTGTGTTAAATACCCAAAAAGATTTATTTATTATTGTTGACTAGCTTTCGCCGCGTAGAAGCGCCCATCAGTTCTTTGGATTCGCTCACGTGCTAGAAAGTATTTATTAATGATGCCTCAAAAAAGCTACTAACTTTATTTATTTTATTTTATCTTCACTAATATTTTAAAGATAGACTTGATTTCTAGTTTGTTGGTTTGTTTGAATTGAATAAGCTCCGAATCTACTGAACCTATACGAAAAATTATTTTAGGAATCCTACATTATCCCTGATGAACAGATGCTACATAACATTATGCAACGGAAGCAAAGCCGCGCGGTAAAGCTAGTTGCATATAAACTTTCCATCTTTAGGATTTTCAGCCACTTTTGAAATAATGAGGTAGGAACTACTACTAACTACTAACTGGAACTGTGACTTAAAAAATTTACTTTCCGGAACATTGTGTTGTATTGAATCGGTATATTAGTACACAATTATTATATTTATATACTCATTTAAGATTCTAAATTATTATTTATAAATAGTAATCTTGTTAAGTAGGTCTTATACAACCACTGGGTATAATAGTCTAATCAAAAAATGCCTAACGTTCATTTAACTGTCAACAATCACGTAAACGAACAATTTCATTTTAAAATTGAATTAGTTAACAAGACTGAATTAGCAAAAAACAAAAAAAATACCGCAAACAACAACTTCATTTCTCATATTTTGTATCTGCGAAAGAAAAAGCAACAAAATTTGAATTGCCATTCCATATTTTTTATCTATAAAAGAAAAACAAAATTGCGTTCAAAAATCGAACAACTCGCTCACGTCCGGGCAGCGGCGGAGCGCCCGGAGGCGGCAAGACGGCTGTTGATTGGTGCAAATTGAATTTGGCGCGAAGGGGTATTGTCGTGTCGATTGCTCGCTGATTGCTCGTTTGTGGCGCAAATATATAACGTGGATATGACGGAATCATTTATTTTTAAGCTCAACTAACTGCCGTTTTCAATAATGTATCATTATTTTTAAGCTCAACTAACTGCCGTTTTCAATAATGTATCATTATTTTTAAGCTCAACTAACTGCCGTTTTCAATAATGTATCATTATGGATAGATTGTAATCTCAGATTATATGATATTAGATTTACAAAAGTCATAACAAAAGCTATCCGTCGACACCATATTGAAATCAAAGTAAGTGGAAATAGATAGATTTTCCTTACTTTAGTAACGGGCGTACCTATTCAATAATGTATCAAAAATTATAGATATATCTATTAAATTATAGATATAGATTGTTATCTCAGATTATATGACGTAAGATTGACAAAGGTAATAGCAAAGGCTATCCGTTGACAGAATATTGAAATCAAAGTAAGTGCAAATAGATAGATTTATTTGACTTTAGTAAGCAAAACAAGGGACAGATAGAATATTGAAAACGGCCGTTGATTTTTCAATCCTTACTTCCTTACTAACTGTAAATGCGAAGTAACTTGGTCTGGATGTCTGTCTCTTCTTCACGCCTTAACCACTTAAATGATTTGGGTAAAATTTTGTACCAATATAGTTTGGAACCTAAGAAAGGATATAGAACTCACTTAACTAGGTACTTATTGATAATTTTCATTCCGGTAATCCCACGGGAAATATATGCGAGTGAAACGGCCGCGGCGGCGCAGCTAATAACCAATAAAGCCTAAACAGTGAAATCCCTTCTGACTAAGAAAGGAGAATTACCTAAATCATCCTTTTGCTGCCGCATCTTGTTCTCATGTATAATTACATTTATTAGCACGAATCAATAAACGTCTAATTCTACCACATTTAGCATATCTATTCTTTTCTTTTTCATCAATAATTAAAGTTTCAATCCAATATCAGTTTTAACTTTATTTCATAGTAGATTATCATAGATCCTTAAAAATATTTACAAAATGCTCATCATCACAATTAATACCGTGAACAAACTCCGCTTGTCTGCTGTTGTATAAAAAGAAATCACTCAAATATCATTATTTTAAGTAATTTTGATTGAATTTAAACTCTTCAAAAAGCTAACTAATTTAAAGCAAAATGAGGGTAGATGGGTCGTGACACCAATAACACGTTCGAGCACCAGGCGCAATCGGTACCAATGCGCACAAATACTGAACGCGCCTACTCTTTTATAGGATTCTGATAACAGCTAACAACTAACAAGTATAAGTAAAAAGGAAGTAAGTAAGTAAACTAGTATAGTATTATATTATCTGTGGTAAGTAAGAAAGATGACATAGAGAACTTATTAAGACATTAAATTACAAAATGCCCCGACAATATAATATTAAATAACAGAAACATTAAATATTGTCACACTTATTTCGAAAATCAAATCGTATCCACACATTTCCACCCTTCGCTAACACGGAGTCTCCACTGCACCAAGTGAGCTTTGTTTGACAAAGTATATCGTTTAGACAGCCAACTGTACAATGGATACCTATTCTATATGTTAGCTTTGGGTTTTACCACAACACAGACAGATATAGAGGACAATCTGCATTCAACGCGCACGGGCAACGCACACAAAGATACCTTTCATCGACACGATGTTTCGGGTCATGTCGAAACTGCACTGCATTTTAGGTTTTAGCCTCATATATCTTACTATAATGGACACACTCTTTTATTATGAGATATAACATACACACAAAGTATCTTATTAAGTGATATACTTACTCTCTATTTTCTTTTTTCATCAAGAAATAGGTGTCATGTTATAAGTTACACACTGATAGTTTTATTAACAATTCAAGCCTCCCTTTCAGTTGTCACGTATTTCTATTTATTTACTAACCGGTTGAAAGGCAGACCCTACAATATGTAAACAAGATTGGAAACAACAATGTCTCTAAGCTGTCTTGTTGAGATGGTTTATTAAAATCACTCCAATGAAATTGCATTGTATAACTACCTTTTACTTATAAATATAATAGGTACCTTACTGAAAGAAGACAAGAACAAAAGGAACCGTCTTTATTGAACAAATGCTGCTAAAAACAACAAATTTTAATTTAGTTGTTGCATTTGCTTCAAAGTTATTTAAGTAATACTAGCTGATCCGCGTGGCTTCGCTTCCGTAGTATAATTTTATTTAAAGACTATGTTACTCGTGGATAATGTAGCTTTCGAATAATGAAAGAATTTTTAAAATCGATCCAGTAGTTTTCGAGCCTATTTATTACAAACAAACGAAGTTTTCCTCTTTATAATATTAGTATAGATATTTATATACATTATGAGTATTATTTAAAAAAAAAATCGATGATGAAGTAAATAATAGTAACCGCTATTTCACAAATACAGATACTCCGCCCGAATTAACATTAATAAATTCAACCCAGCCACAAAGACCGCCATAAAAATTCAGAATTAAATCACCACTAACGCCACCTATTACCACTCTCATGAATACAACATGCCGACACCGGAGTATAGATGGCGCTTCACTAAATTTATAGCGCTCCTTACATTACGACCACTTTGCCCCCATTTCTGGGGCTTTTATCTAAATTAATCTCATTTCATTGTTGGTAGCAACATATTCCAAGGAATTACATTTACGATTGTAATTTGGTTAATGTAACATAGAGATTTTTGGTCGATTTGTTTTATGATCGTATAAATAAGGATTTGTTGTGACAAAAAAATTGTTTGTTCGAGTTGTACTTATGATGTGGATGAGTTTGAAGATTCTAGCATTTACCCGGTAATATACCAAGTAATAAGTATGTATATGTTGCTAGATCTGACATTTGATAGCTTTGTACTACATTCCACGATTTGGTGAAATTGTGGCATTTAAGTATGTCGTTAAATAAAATATTACATACTTACCTACGATGGACACCGTAAAATGAATAGTGAGCTAAGACGATTAAAGAGCAAATATCAATCAGAATTTAATTATATACACAATCAAACGCATTTTTCCATTGTGATATGGTCAATCGTATGTGAAAGTAAACATTTTTCTTACGTTTTTTGTAAAACATTTAGTAAACAACCTAAAAATTACGTATAATACGAGAAAAACTTATGAAAATTTAGTCGAGGAATTGATTATATTGAATAATATTATTTGTAGTCATATAAGAGCAAAATGACGCAGAAATTACGCTGAAAAATATTACCGAATTTATCTGAAAAAATATTTATTAGAAAACAATTAGTGAGACATAAGCACGTAGGATTATTTTTTGTACACAAAAATAAGAAGAATTCAACATTTGCCATATTTGTAATACTCCAAAGAATCAAAACGGTTTACAAAACTTATTTAAATAACTTTAAAATAAGTGAATTATATTACATACCTTAGTGATAAAAATAATATCAAAAATTGATCAATTTAAATCTATTTCAACCGCAGCACAGATAATATAATACTATAACCTCACTAAACATTCGTTTTTAAAACTGCTATTCCAAAATTGAAAATCACCCAAAAATCCCGCTTAATTTACGTTGGGAACCGATTTTCCTAATTCGTTACTGTAATATGTTAGCGAAATCGGTATAATATGTAAATTTCACGCATATGTATGTTGGAAATACAAGATTTCTTTGTGGATTTGTTAGTGGCTTTAACAGCTTTCTAGATTTATATAGAGTGGTAAAAACCTCATCTTATAATAAAACATTTAAGTTCATGAACATAACCTAAAATACGGAGTTAAAATTATACATAACTTATTAAACGTATTGGTCAAACAGAGCTTGAATGAGGTATAATTTCTGGTGTATTAATATAGTTATTTTAATGCAAATGAAGTCTCTTACAAAGCCTACTTCAGCGGAGGATATATTCAGATTTCTTCTTCCTTTATTGCACGTTATAATATTTTGTTAGAAAAATCCTGCTTTACGAATAATACTGAAGATGTATTTTGACTGATGAAATAATTATTAAAATGTAATTGACAATTGGTATAATTTGAAAATATTTCTTTAAGAAAAGCTATTTCGTATCTACATACCTCTTAAATATTTTGGAGGAAAAGTTATAAAATATACATTTTATACAGCTCTATATTAATCCCACACAATTTAATCTGTATAATGTTTTCTATTTGCTCCTTGACTTGTGGCTGATATCCTCTTAAATTCCAAAAAAAGATAAAAGGAAAAATTAAACCTTATTCGGATGCAAAAAAGTCTATTTTACAATATTTTTTTTCAATTTGTAAATCAAGTTCGATTTTCAAATATTGTAATGGCGCCCGATATCCTTGCCAAAACGAGGGAAAATCGGCCATCTTGATTACTTTCCCGCCTTTTCCTATTGACACGAATTGATGATGACATTGGGATAGGAATAGGATACAGTATAATTTATTGAAACCATTCATTCATTATTTTATTAATTTTATAGTGAAACGGTATTCAATTTCAGATTTCTCATAATTTCGTATTGTTAAATAATAAAATACACCATCCGGTATCCTAAGATTAAATCACCAGAATATTATGAAAGCAACCATTATTTTCACAATATTCACATATTACTCTCATGATTCATAACTTACTATTTTTAAAATTTTCTTTCTTACTACGTTTTATGTTTATCAAACAAATACCTAATTTATTTGTTGCACCAAAAATATTATTGAAAAAATATTCACAAGAAAATTATACTTTCGTTCATAAGCTTAATAATTTTAAGATCGATATACAATTGTGAGATAAATGATCCATCATCCACCATTTATGGGTTACTTTATGTGACAATAAACCCTGTTTTATAACACCACTTTATAGTGATTGTCGCTTGATTACCATCGACGTTATGAGTTATCGTAAAATTGAAGATTAATGATGCTGGCTTGATATACTATAAAGAAATAAATCGTTTGGTATAATCTATAAGTAGGATAGCTATACTTCGAAGTAGAAAGAATTTTTCTCTATTTTTTGGTTGTCTGCTGTTGAGGTCGCACAAGCGTAATTACCCCCCAGCAGACGATCTGTGTAAAGCAGTAGGTATTGTACTGTTTCATACGGTGAGCGGGACCCGGAAACATGTATTCCCATCCCATTCCTTTCCGTACCTTTTCTACGTCTCTCAATAAGAAAGATTTAAAAAAGTTTAAAAAAACAAAACTTGTCAAGCATTGGAAATGAAATCGTAAAGTGATAACCAAGGATAGATATTTTAAAGTTATATGGTAATGATCGGAAATACAAAAATAAGCTGCAACTGCAAAAACAAGAAACAAGAGTTGTCAATCAATTCAAAAAAATCACTAACTTATTCCGTTTAGAATAGTGCCATCTGCAATGAATAAACCAAACAATCTTAATTTCAAAGCCGATGTACATATTAACTGTTTTGATAATACAAGTCTTTACCAAGAGATGTCGCTTTCACGAGTGATGAAAAATGAAAATCCAGCCAAATTAAAAATGCGTCAACTTCAAGGCGTGTTATTTATTTGACAGACAAGTAAACTTATTCGCCTAACTTCAGAGATGAAATTTGAGTTGCAAGGGATGGACGTCAACAATGTTTTGGTAAACTTGTGTTAATTTTAATTTTAGTTCGATGTAAAAATGTAAATTATTAGTGTAGTTAAAAGTTATTGTGATACGTTTAGTGTAGTGTTTGTGTATAAAATGAAAGTGGTGGAAGCGAAAATTGTTGTTTTGGGATCGCAAGGTAAGTAATGTATTGTTTGTGTAAAATTAATATTAAATTATCTATCATCTATATATGTATAAGTTGAGCCCGATCGTGTATAGGAATGTAAGAAAACCAGAAATTACGAAACGATTTGTGTTAATTGAACATATATGTTAGTATTGATTACACACATACTTCTTTCCGAACTTTTATTAATGAGTTTGATGTACCCAATATATTTATGTTCCAGTTTAACTGATAACAGTTTATTTCATCTGAAACTTATTTAAAATTAGCTTAACAAAATTTTACAATTGTAAACTCGATAAGATATTTAAATTAAATTATCATGTTTACATATATGACATTTATTGTTTATATTTTAATTTATAACTAATCAATCATTAATAGTAGTTCTATTAAATAATCTTTTTTAATAGAACTACTATTATGTAGCCACCATTTTTTGTTATAAATAACATATCAGGTAATAAATTTTGGTCAGATTTGCATAAGTATGCATTGTAATCTAAATGCAAAAGATTAAATTCTTGATATTTATCAATCATTCATGTGATTTTCTTCATATAATAAGCTATTGCTCGTGGTGTGGCCAAATCAGTAATTGCAGAGTGATTGAGATACAAACATTTGAACCTAGAAACTAGGATTTGTAAGATTCTGTGCACTCTTACAGCCTTATTAATAAAAACTGACTAATCATAACTTTATCCAATGTTACTTATTATTCATTGTCACATTGATCCATATAAATTTACTGATAGATAAATTTGTTAGGATCAATGAAACAAGGAATAATCAATAATGAATTTATTGTGAATGCTATTAATAAACACATAATAAACTTGAAGTAACAATACCTTTTATATACTAGTATAATAGTAAAAGAGTGAATTATTGAATGAAAAGATGATGAAACCCTTTTTCTAACCATGTGAATAAAAGTTACACTGGGGTTTGTCATTTGATGTCATTCCATGTGATGCACAGAGGGTACTATTATTGTACATATTTTAATTAAATAAATCTGCACTTTTTGGAATAATACATCTTGGTTACTATATAATTCTCTGTTTTTATATTAGTCCATTACAATCAAACAAACAAAATTATCCCTTTTTAATATTAGTGTAGACAAATTCTCATTAGGGAATAGTAATTAAATTTAATAAGCTTAGGGATTATGCTATCAATTAAGTAATAAACTTGCAATTAATAAATGTTTAATTATGTAATTATTTTAAATTAAACAAATTTTAAAGCTAAGGATGTACATAACCATAAAAATCTCTTTAAATATCATTTTCTAAATATGTTTTCAATAAGAGAATGAACTGCTACAATAAAAGTCTTCCCTACCAACATTGGTCATGGTGGCCAATGAAACCCAGATTAGCCATGTACACAGGGTATATTATAGTGTGTACACAAATGCATTGCATGATGTATCTCTATCCCTTTACTCAAACTAAGCACAGGACTGACGGGTTAACATGCTCTCTGAGATATGGGGGTGTATCAACAGCACAAACTTCCAGACTCAGCGTTGCTAATGAGACACTTTTGTTAGTAAATATCAATTACATTTGGACCCCACCCCCCACCCGAGAATCGAAACTGAGACCCCTCGATCTATAAAAGATTCTAGTACTTAAACAATGAGGTAGTCTCATCTATTTGCTACATATAGTTGTATAGCTAAATTACTACAATGAGGAAACTATTTATTCCAACCTTGACCTTTCTTGTTGCTATGTTCCAATTTTTTGTGTATTGATCTTTAATAGATATACACAGCATATTTTAATATGTAAAATATATACAAAAGAAATTTATTAAAAACATACAGTAATAAGCTTATAAAAAATGTACTATTTTTGATGTTGGTAAATGAGAAATGTGGGTAGTTTTATTTCTGGAACACAATTATATCTAACTACTTACTACATGGTTTCGCACGCGTATGTCTGCCATTCCTGTGAGATTTTTAATGATGTGCCAGTTTTTTTCGTCAAAATCGACCTCCAGACTCCTTTCAGCATTTTTGATATTCAAGAACATTTAACACATCGCCATCTAGTGCCAAAAAAAGAAAGCTTGTACTATGGGAACTAGATAACTGATAGACACATTTAAACATACTTTTTTGTAAATACATACATACTATAGATAGATAAACACCCAGGCAGTAGAAAATTACAATGTGCATCACATTACAATTTTCTACTCGTGGGGATCGAACCCACACCCTTCGGCGCAATAGACATTGCTGTATCCACTGCGCCAATCGGATCGTCAAAATATTATAATATTATAACTAACAGATATACTTCACATTTAAAGTATCAATATTTATTGTGTTATTTATAACACATGATGTAATATGCAACCTCAATGTGCAGTGTTGCTTTTATATCAGGTATTTGATCAACAAACCATTACGATTCAATGAGCCTCACTTTATATCTCGACTAGCTGTGCCCCACGGATTCACCCACGTATATCTTTTTTCCCCGTTCCCGTGGGATTTGACCAAAATGTGACCTTTCTTGGTGGATGCCAACGTCATAAGTCATAACCCATACCTTCCGGCTTCCATTCAATCGGATCGTCTATATATATAACTAGCGACCCGCCCCGGCTTTGCACGGTTGCAATGCTGATACTAAATATACTATAGAAAAACTGTGATAGTTGTATATAAAATTGAGTACATTTTCTAGATAAATCTCGTAGGGTTCAGCCTGCGTTTGCAATGTAAGTTCCATGTTACATACATATACGCATACATATTTCAATTTAGTGTCAAAATGTTTCGGCACCACTGATCAGTAAACACTCGTGTAAATACACGGATTATTATAATCTTAATTGCTGATAAATATGCCTATATGACTCAGGAAATAATGTTATCTTTAGGTGTGCCGAAAGTACATAGATACGTATATTTTAGAATATGGAGGTGAGAATGGATCATAAAGATAAGTGTTTAGATTATATCAATTTTTTAATAGAATTTTCTTTGTGTCGAATAGTGGTGTACGATTGTACTCAACTATAAACCTTTCTCTTGAGTCAATATAAATAGCTGTATAATCTTAATCTAATAGGTAGCTAATGAAAATCGCATCAAAATTTGTTGGGTAGTTTTACAGATCACATAGACACAGTAGGAAGTGACTTTGTTTTATACTATGTAGTGATGTAATGCTGATCTAATGCTCTTATCTAATTGTGAAAGGATTCTTAAAATCGGTCCAGTATTGTGGACTGTGGAGACATTTCAAACAAGACATAATTTTTCCTCTTTAAAATGTTAGTAAAGAAAGAAACACCATTTTTAACGTTTGCAAAGAAGCAGGCTGTCACAAATTCTCTACATAGTGGAAATTAAAAATCATAGCTTTTAAAAGAGTTTGTGTTCATGTTTCGCATTATAAGAAATAACCTTTGTTGGGTAAGGAAACTGTGGCGTCACGTGACGTCACAAATCCTAAATCGCGATGTCGAAAAGTTTTCGCCGCTTTGCATATATATGTCGCAGTAAGATAGATAAAGCCGTAACATAGTTATATCCCTAGGGATATAATTATATGCCGGAACATAGTTATACGAAAGCGATTCATTACTATCTTACTAGGAATATAGTTATAAAACGGTCCAAGTTTAGTGATATACTTATATTACTAGATTAAGTTTAGTGAAATAGCTTGCGGAGTGTGCAGCGTTCCTGTAAAAAATCGAATATACAGTGTTCTGCTAAAAGATGTGCCTGTGAGAAGCATTCAGTGCTACGAAATTCTAGATGTCATGATTCCGCTTCTTGTTTGAACAAAAATTTGAAATTACTAACAAAGAAACAAAGATTTCAACTTAATAAATATAAGAAATAAAGTTATCTCAAAACTGTTGATTAGTTTTAAAAGATTTTTGATATTTCATTAGGTTTAATTGCATTGTAAATGTTTGAATTCCAAAACATGGTAATTTTAATTATAATTAAAATTACTTTAATACGTGTAATTACGTGTTAATGTCACAAAGTATTGTAACTAACTGCAGAATACATAAGGTAGATTTTTGAATGAAGATAAAACAAATTTATTATACCAATTTTTATTTAATTCTATGGTAGATTTCTATTTCACTAAACGAAATCTAGTAATATAAGTATATCACTAAACTTGGACCGTTTTATAACTATATTCCTAGTAAGATAGTAATGAATCGCTTTCGTATAACTATGTTCCGGCATATAATTATATCCCTAGGCATATAACTATGTTACGGCTTTATCTATCTTACTGCGACATATACAACTTCAAAACATCAATCGAGTCGAGGATCCTCCCTTTTCGTTGGAGGAATAATACCATCCTCCACTCCACTCCTCCAAAAACATTTAAAATGCAATATATTACAAATTACAATACATATCGAAGATATTCTTTTAAATTTAACACAAACAAATTATCGTCACCCTTGAAATACGTGTCCCATAACACGAACGGAAAATGTCGACATTTATCGGAGATCTGGGACGCTGTCTATGTGACAGTTTCTTGCAACGACTGTATGTATTCTTTAGGCTGTCTTACGGCTGATATTCTATCTATCCCTTGTTTTGCTTACTAACGTCAGACAAATCTATCTATTTGCACTTACTTTGATTTCAATATCCTATTGACGGATAGCCTTTGCTAAGAAATTTGTCTATCTTACGTCGTACAATCACATAAGAATCTATCCATAATCTTTGATACATTATTGAAAACGGCCGTTAGACTGTCTTAGAAGTATGGATTACTAGCAGCGCCCCGCGGTTTCACCCGCGTAGCTTCTGATCCCGTGGAAACTCAGGGATTAAAAGTAGCCTATATGTTATTCTGATGTATAAGCTATATTGTGGTAAAGTTTCATTCAAATCCATTCAGTAGTTTTTACGTGAAAGAGTAACAAACATCCATACATCCATACATCCATACTTACAAACTTTCGCCTTTATAATAGTAGTAGGATAGGTGTCAAAATTACCACGCCACGTAAAATCGTTGTAAAACAGAGCTAGGCTTTAAGCTGTCAAATGAAACCCTAAACCGCGAGCTAGGGTTACTAATACTTTTAGACTTGCATAGGGTCAAACCACATCTATACGATCGAATCCTCACTTGAATACTACTCAAATAAATACATATATCATTTTATTACGAGTGTGTTTAAAACCTTCAGTGTATGAACGCTCTGCCAATTGAAATAAAAAAAGCAAAATCATTAAATATATTTAAGAATTTACTCTTCTCACACTATTTCTCCCAAATTTAATTAATATAATAGTAGCATCTGGATATATATTATATATGTATTAATATTATTATATAGTATGTATATTTTATTGTATTGTATATATATATATACACAATACATCACATACAAGAATATATTATTTATTTAGTTTAAAACACTATTTAAATATATATTTATAAGTTATCAGTTTCCTTGTATTATTATTCATGACTTTCTGCGCCACCTATCTTTTTGTGTTATGTCATATGTGCATTAATTCCGACCGATAGGTTGCCTGGAAGAGATCGCTCTTTAGCGATAAGGCCGCCTTTATAGCCCATACTTAAATGTTGTTTTTATTATACCTCAAATGTCCTGTTTTATTATATTATCCAGGCCCGTTAGGCCCGCGCCCAAGCCCACGAATATAGGCTTCACCACCACGTGAATGTCGAGGCCATCCAGCTCCTCGATCACACGGATATAGTTCGGAGACTTAAAAGGACAAAACCTTTCGAGTTAGTGTAGTGTAGTG
>LQNK01001718.1:592-17798 GCA_001586405.1 Phoebis sennae | reverse complement strand
CAAACAGACAAACAGACAAAAATTCTAAATATCATTGTTTTGAGTTTAGAATCACAAATAAAACACGAAACACAATTTTTTTCTTGAAAATATTAAATGTACAGACACGGCTAGTCTACGATTTTATTATATGTATGTATAAATATAGATATTATATTGGTTGGATAAAAAAATGAATAAGTCAAATAATACTATTATCCACAGATTTGAGAATAATTAGAGAATAAAAGGCAGATGGAGTGTGCCGTAGACTCGGTTGACGCTAACTACTTGTACAAACACGTGCATCTGTGTGCGTGGTATACTACCAGATATTGATTGGATAAAAAAAATTAATATGTCAAATAATCTAATTACATGTGGAAGCACTACTTTTACAATGTTATAATAACAAAAGACCGTTTTTTAAGAAAACATACTAAGCCCTCTAGACATGTTACGTAAAACTAATCAAACGTTTTGTATTTACTTTTGAATTTTGTATTTGCTTTTCGGCGTCTCTCAAGTCTTCGGCGCACTCCGTCTGCCTTTTACTCTTTAATCTGCATCATTATCTATAACCCAATGTTACAGGCGGGTAAAAAACCTTTTAAACTATGCATGTTTAAACTAATTTAAACTTAAAAATTATAAAGCTCATAAAAATGTTAACATTCATAAAATTATGAGTAATATAATGACGTTAATGATTTTAATTACAATTTCGTTCCTTTCACCGTTTTACATTAATTTTATTCGCAAGAAATTATAATGGTGTCAAGGATGGATACGATTTTAATAATGTATGTATAATAGGCCTATTAAATATGTAAAAAATGATCCGTAGGTCAGGGCTGCCAAACTCACAAACAAGTTCTTATTGAAACTAACTTCGTTTAATTGAATATTATAACTTAGTATATTTTTTTTCTATTAAATTTGTGCACGGGCCTTACACCTGCCTTTACTTTAAATTTCCTCTGTACTAAAGGATGTCTGGAAGAAATCGCTTCCTTAGCGATAAGACCGCCTATTGATAAAATTAAAGTCTCTAGTATAACCTCTTTATATTATTGTCAGTGCAATTAAGGATATATAAATAAAAATAAATAACTCAATTCCCCCTTTATTACCCTTTCTTTTGATATCACACTCGGGTATTTTGATATTATACTCGCCTTTGACCACTAAATTTACAATCTGAGCCGGACCTTTTTCCAAGAACACAGTAAAACACACATTTTCCTTATAGTTCTTAATTATTACAAATAAATATTTTTCCTTCTTCTTTCAATCTTCCAATCCCAATTATCAATTCGGAATACTATATGTTCGTTCTGTTATGTTCATTGTAAGTCGTGATTACATAATATATTGTTTGGCAGCCCTGTTATAATAATGACGCAATAATTTATTCAATCAAAATATTTCGGTCTGTCAAAATGACATTTAAAACACTTCGGACATAACACGCTTCCTCATTTGTCGTTATGAGGCATCGTCCTAAGTAGTCACGGTTTTATAAATTTGGACAAAAATATGCCAAGTCTAAGCACTAAAGATAGATGGATAGATTTAGATAGAATTTTATATTGTCAAAATCAATTTTTCGATTTTTTCCAGATATCTCTATGTTACTTCCAAAAATATATTTTTTTGGCAACGAATTTAAAAATGTAACGACGGAAGATCCCAAAAATGTATTAATTTATTTTTGAAAGTAACAGAGATTTCTCGAAATGAAATCTGTATATTTCTATACTAATATTTCAAAGATTAAACATGTTTTTGTAATGTTTTCATACATAAACTACCGATTTCAAAAATTCTTTCACCATTATAAAAATACATCAGAGAAAGCTATATAACATATTACTAAAGTTGTTTTATGTTGAATATCTATCCTAAAGCGAAACTGAACTGAAAAAATTTCATACATTGTTTTTTTTCATAAAATTCAACCATCGTATCATAGAGCATAGACCATGGACGATAGATTTTCGCGCCAAAAATTTACCGCGCAAATATGTAACACACGTAATGACGTCCTTGTATTGCCATGCGTTGATGCATCAATGGGTGACTCACTGTTCAATAGAAATTGTCTTTGTATAGATTAACACGTGTAAGAGTACATACGATTATGTGCAATTGACTAATGATAAGGAAGGTATAGATTGTATCGAAAGCGTTTTGAATATGTTTTTAATTTTTGGCATGTAAATATATCAACATTTAAAATATGGTAGGTTTTCTCTATTTTTTGACATTTAAGATCATTCAATTTTTGTTCGTATAAATACATGAATGAAAGGTCAAAATATTTTGTTTAAATAATGTTCATTTCTTTTAATATTTAAATCGTTATATTGAAAACTAGCTGTGTACCGCAGTTTCAACTGCGTTCCCGTGGGATTTTCAGGATAAAATATCATGTCCTTTATTCGGGTTTCACTGTATATTTGTACAAAATTTCATCAGTTTCAGGAGTTTAAGGCGTGAAGAAGAGAAAGACAGAGTTACTATCGCATTTATAATATTTATAATAATTTATTATTATTAATATAATCATCATTATCATCATCATCATTGGCCTAAACGTCTTTTGCAGACGATTATTTGCGTTATGGCTGGACAAAAGAGTGTTTTTTATGCCTATTATGCAATATTAATATAATATTTGTAAAGAAATAAGGATTAGTTTAGATTAGGAGTTAGTCGGTTCGATTCCCGGGTGTTGTAAGTGAATATTGGAAAATCTTTGAAAGATAAAGTCCAGGCAAATAACATTAAAAATGGACTCAACCTTCCAATAAATTTTATTACGGTATCAGAGCCATACAGATAAAATAAAAGCGTAGCCTAATTATTATTAATTATTACATCAATTTAATTTAGTGCTTAAAGTACATTAAGTGGACACATGTAAATATACCTACTTGTGTTCACATTTATTAAGTGATTGTAATTTGGATACTAATGTGTTCTGTACCTTAAAAACAAAAGTATAATAAAATCAAGCAAGCGGAGCATGCGGTTCACCTGATGTTAAGTGACTGACCGCAACCCGTGGACATCTACAACATGTCGCAGATGTCTGGCCGGTTTGACGGACGGGTTGTGATAAGGAGACCATAATGATTATAGGAAATTAGGGGAGGAGTAGAATAAGATGGGAGAGGAATGAGATGGGAATACAGCCCCCACGGGCACCCGCTCACCGTACGAAACACAGTGCAATACCGCTTCACGCCAGGGATGGTAATTTCTCGGTTGCGAGCTTGGCCCAATCGTGCAATGCTCGGCTCCGACTCTTAAAACGCTGTAATCCATACTCGGAGTAATTCAGTGAAACCATTTTATTGTATTGTCATTCATTTGAATACTCATCATTTACAACGAGAACTCGAAGTAAACACAACTTTTCTTATTTATCTGATCTGCTATAATCAAGATTGAATCAGATTTTATCTAATTCAAACCTCTTTATTTTATTAAAACCAAGTAATGCTTATTTTTTGGAAAAAAGTCTAAATGCCAATTTTATTTGTGCATAATCTGCGAGAATTCCAAACTAAATCTTAGATTAAAATCTTTTATCAATTACAAATCAGTATTATGTAAGTCAATAAATCCATTTAGTGTAGTTAAAAAAATGACTTCCTTTTATTTGAGTGCATAAGTTCCAATTAATTTCAAGTTTTAGTAGTCAGATTTCAAAAATATTGCGGGCACAACCAAACCAAAATCTGAGAATTAGCGCGAGCGTATCAATTTTCAAAGTCAAAGTCAAAACGTTTATTTTCTAAATTGGCCTCTTTCGAGGCGCTTTTAGAACGTCATATACATTTACATATATATTTTTTTATTTTCCTGAGGAAATTATGGCGGTGCAGATAAATATATGTTCTAAAAAATATATCCTTCAGTCCTCTATTTGCAGGTACCATATTATCCTCTAATTACACCACACCTGTATACCTACATAAGGAATTTTATATTTATTGGTTGTCCATTATGGTTAGTATGCCAACTAGCCTTTAATGTAGTCGGACTTTCCCCTACAGCATTCGCGAAATACTGACAGTTCGTTCTATAAAAAACGTAATAACCGTGCAATGTCATGTATAAATATTCCTGGACATTCCTGGACATTTAACACAACGCCATCTAGTATCAAACTAAGCAAAGCATGTACTATGGAAACTGGATAACTGATAGACATACTTGAACGTATTTTTTTGTAAATACATTCATACTAAAGATACACTAACACCCAGACAGTAGAAAATTACAATGTTCATTACATCATAATTCTGAACTCGTGGTAATCGAACCTAAACCCTCCGGCGCAATAGACCATTGCTGTATCCACTACGCCTATCGGGCCGTCGTATGCATAAGGGCGCATTTACATCAACCGATAGTTCCCGCATGCGGGTTAACTACCAATGAAATTCACCGGTCCATAAGTCGGATGATGAATATTTGCAGGGCTCCCCGCATGGGTCAGCAACAGCCAATGAGTCAGACCAACTAGTTAGTCGATAACTCGGCCGATACAATGACCAGACAAAATGACTCCCCAGTCAGCGCATGCTGTCTTTTAGCATGAGTTACGAACGCCGGCCGTATCGACCAATGAAAACGATTATCTCAATGCGCGCTGTATGGCATGCGTTGCAGAAATCTTCCGCACCACGCATGGCCCCAATCGACTAACGGCCATTTTCAATAATCTATCTATCCCTTGTTTTGCTTACTAAAGTAAGGCAAATCTATCTATTTGTGCTTACTTTGATTTCAATACGCTGTCAACGGATAGCCTTTGTTATGACTTTTGACAATCAAACGTCATTTAAACTGAGATTACAGTCTATCCATAATCTTTGATACATTAATGAAAACGGCCGTAAATGATCTAGCATAAGATAAAGAGTTAGGTTATTGTTAATTTTGTAGTGTTACATCCAGTTTTGTGGACCTAAAAAAACAAGAAAAAATAGACCCACTCTCCCCTGCAAGATTGTAAGGAGTTAGGCTATAACGAATTAATCAGCAAACAGAACTAGTTTTTACACCGTATACATAGTAACAGTCAAAAGTAAGAACGAAGCGTTAAAACTTTTTGATCATTAACTTACGGTTACCTTAATGCAAGCTGTCAATCTTGGTGCAAAAAATAAAGTAATTTGTATTTGGGTACGGTCAATGACCTGGATATAATTGGTCTGATTGCTTAATGAATTTTGCGATAGTGTAGTTTACAGTTGATACCATTTATCTGCGTTATTTATATTGTGTATAACTGAATGGATTACTTACGAGGATAAATAAGAATGTTAAACCTAGCTATTTTTTTAACTGGTTACCAAAAAATGACTGTTCCCAATTCGAATGAATATTCGCGCAGAACTATTTTGTTAATAGGCCGATTTTCGTAATACTCTTTTAGTTTGAAACGATATACTCTCTTGATTTCATTTCCAAATGGAGTGGTACAATATCTATTTCATCATCTAAAAATGCGTATCAACAATAATATTGTAAAGAGGAACTTTGTTCGTTTGTTTGTTTGGTTGTAATGAATAGGCTTAAAAAGTACTAGACCGATCTTAAAAAAAAATTACCATTCGATAGCTACATTATCCACGAGTAACATAGGCTATATAACATTACGCTACGGGAGCGAAGCTGCGCGAAGCAGCTAGTACAATATAAATACAGCGACTATGTAATTATGTTTCTTCTTCCAAAATTTGCGTATAAAATACCTTCTATATATCTAGTGTTTTTTTATGCTATAGCAGGCAAGCGAAGCATGCGGTTCTCTGAGCATCTGATGATAAGTGACTGACCGCAGCCCATGAACATCTACGACGAAGTGTCGCAGATGCCTTGCCGGCTTGAAGGAAGGGATGGGAATAAGGAGAGGATTACTGATAGGAACTTATGAAAGGAGTAAAAATAGGATTGGAGAGAAAGAAACAAAAAAAAAACAAGGTTGAACAAAAATTGGCGGAGTTCTCAAAAAAGGATAACCAGTCAGTCACACTTGAGGTGGAAACCTCAAGACTGATTTTCAGTGGCCCCTATTTGAGGAGATGTGCTGTCCAAAACTGACTTACATAATATATGTTTAAGCCAAGAATAAAAAAAAATATAATAAAATAATAATAAATAACCAAAATAAACAACTAAATTAACATAATATACCTATACAATGAGAGGAATGGGCTGGGAATACAGGCCTCCGGACACCCGCTCACCGTACGAAACTCAGTGCAATACTGCTCCACGCCGATCTTCTGCTAGTATTCTTGGTAGCATTGGTCACTATCACGTGTAAAAACTAAAAGTGCACATAAGCAAGATTCCAGCGAGTATACAACATGCGCCCACGCAGGCGGACGTATCAATTGCGTGCGGTCACTGGCTGCGTTACTAAGGATCTCACTGTAGATCGGTTTAACAGTGGAAATGTATATATTTATTGTTTACAAAAGTTTAGTCTTAATAGCAGTATTGACATTAAAAAGATTACTCCCAAATGTAGTTATACCAACATACTTGGCTAGTATTGGAAGTTGACGTACGTTGGTTATTCTGATAATCTGAGCTATAGCTTCAAGCAAAAATGTACAGTAGTTTGTGTCACAACCAGTTACAAACATACATACGGATGCCAGATCATAAACATTCGGATTTATAATTAACCAAGCGAGTGTTTGTATGTGTATATGTTTGTATGATTGTGTGTTTGTACGGTTGTATCTTTGTATTCAAGTATGAAAAATTTATCTTTAGACATAACGTAGACGAATGACGGCAAATAGTTCATTCATTATGACATAAGTGCTATTAAGATCGGCTGCTAAGCGACGAAACTTGAGATTCCGCACTCGAGATCGATCTCATTTATTATTTTATTATTTAGCTATATAGATTTTAAGATGGTGAACTGAACTTGAGAGCGTATCAACTGAGTTCACACTCGATCAATCGAATCTGAGATCGGTTTATTAACACGGGCCTAAGAGATTATTTGCTTCATGCAAATATATGAGAAATGTATTACCAGATAGTACTGCGTTGAATCTTTTTCGTAAAATGAACAAGTTTTATTTATAGAAGAATGGGACAAATGACTTGATGATCCATCCGATAATAAGAGGTCAACGTCGCCCATGAGCATACAATGCTATCGGTATTTCTGGGCTTCTAGAAAATGACAGTTTCTTTTCTTATAAATTAAAACTCTCTGCCCACCCTCGTCTCGCTTCGATTAGTCAAGAATAAAGGAAAGCCAACGTTGCTTCACGCCGTATAAATGTTTCGCTGCTAATTTTTTGAACTATATCTCAAAACTTATGCATGTATTTGATATAGTGTAAAGGGATAAGGATTAATACTGAACTAAAGAAAATACAAATGAAAATAACTAAAACATTAACTTAAAAGTGGTTATCGTAAATCAACCGTAAGAGACAGACAACATAATTATATTAACGTATTTCTGGTAATTTAAATAAAACCATAATAAATTATGTACTAAAACCTTCTTCACAAACATTTCTTTCTATTGTTGGAAACCGTATAAAAATCCATTCAGTAGTTTTCGAGTTTATCGCGTTCATCCAGACACGCCCGGGAACTTCTTTTTATAATATGTATAGAAGATAATATAATAGATATATAATATGTATAGAAGGTAAGTTATTGTATATTTATATTCCCTTTCTCTTATAGCAAGGAATTGAAAGCCCGAAACGACCGCAGAGAGATCTCGAGTAAAACAATTTTCCTAGAATCTAGACATTAAGGATGGGAGTATAGATAAACTGATACAAAAAAAAATATTATTAATATCCTAGTATTAGCAACAGTAGTAACGTATTTCATCATCTTGTTCTACGAGTAACCTTTTATGAAATATTAAAAATTTAACGTGACGTATTCAAAAATTATTATATTAATGTAATGTCTCTAAGTTTTTGCACGGTACGATATATACAAAAGATAACGATTACGAATGATATAGCTACAAACTATACAAGGTAGAATTTTGTTATGTCACTTGAATGGACAGTACTCTTAATATTCTAATGTAGATATTAACTCTTACTGTAAGAAAAAGATAGAAAGAAATCTATCAAATCACCATATTTTTACCTCATAGATGCGGTTAAATCGCATTTAAGACAGAATTTAGATAAAAGAAAATGTCGAGATAAAGAATGAGTGAAATCGATAGAAGAGTTACGAGGATAGGAGAGGGGGGGGGATGCGTTATTTGGTGTATGGTTTAACCTTGATTATGTTAATGATTAATTATGATCTTGATAAATTTTAATTTAAATACCAGTGAGTACCAATAAGTATTGTCTCTGAATACGATTATAGGACCCTGTGCGTTGAGAGAACTCAAAGTATCGTTTGTGAATTTGGGTGTAAGTCTAATTCATTTATCCGATCCTGATAAAATTTTGTACGCAAATAATACTTTTTATACTATTTTTACAAATAGAAAATCTTGAGTAGGTACGACGAGCGAAATTGGGGGGTAATGAAAATGGGGGTGGTGAAATAGGCGATTTTCTTATGAATATAACCAAATGTGGTATCAAATGTAAGGTTTTAATTACAAATACTACAAATATATATATATTGTAAGCAACTCTTATTTCGACATTGGTAATCTGAAGTATCAAATGCACCCATTAACGATACATTTATCTTTTCCAAACGTTTCTTAATTGTTTTTTAAGCTTCTGATGCTATAATTGTCTTCGTAAAGTTCAATTTAAGAATCAAAAAGCTAAAGTTCAGTTACGGAAAATTACACTATTACATCGTATGCATTACAATTTACAACGCGTGGTCTAGTTCGGGTCGAGCCACTAGTTTATTGTTAAAACTACACAAAATTGCTAGCATCTTGACCGTAGTCGCTAAATTGAAATGTCTCAGACCCTTCTGACGGCCGGACGCGGTCATTAGCTACTTGTGACTCTCCGGTGCAGCTAGGACACTTGTACCGGAATGACCGACTTCGAGAAAGGTGCTAAATACCTTTTTTGGTATGATTGAGTTTACGAGGAGATTTCGGTTCGTATTTTTTGAGATAATGATTATCAATAAAAAATTTACTATCTACTAACTACAGTTTGATATAAGATGTAAATATGTCAGAAATTTACTTGTAACACCTGTAAATGGGAAATTTATGTATTTCCCAGGTTTTTATTATATTATTATTTTTTGATCTAACTTCAAAGTAGGAATATGTTTTCGATCTTTAATAAACTAGTAAATTAAATTGACTGGACCGTGAAGGCGCAAAAATACTAAATTTACAATAATTATTTAATTGTAATTACATTTACAGACAAAAATTAAGTCTTATAGGTTTTGAAATAAAGACTTGTCATTTGAAACGCATTAACACAGATTAGAGAATAAAAGGCAGATGGAGTGTTTGAAAGACTCGAGTGACGTTTACTACACGTACGTACACGTGCATCTGTGTGAAATTTTAAAATTTCGAAGCCCTCGAGATGTATTGTGTCAATCTAGACGAACATTTTTGTATTTGCTTTTGAAGTTTGTATTTGCTTTTCGGCGTCACTCGAGTCTTCGGCCCCACTCCATCTGCCTTTAATTCTCTAACTAGCTTTCCGCTCGCGTGGACCCGGCAATTCGAATTTTTCTCGCCGTAAAAACCATGCTTGAACTTCAACAAACATTTAAAAAAAATAATTGTCCAAATTGGTCGTTGTGAGTTATGCGCTTGCCAACACATTTTGCGATTCATTTTTATATATAAGATCTGTGCGCATTCAGAAAGGTTTTACATCGTATAGTGTTGCTACGTCACTTACACAAGTATTGTTCGTGAATAAGGATCTAAGTTTTCACGTGTTTATTCGTTTGCCATTGATCCTTATACAAATCTGAAAAATGCCATAACATTCGTATTAACAGCTGATTGAAATAGATTTCGTGACACTATAAAACTATATGGCACATTTACGGGCACGATATTTTCAACGCCTATTATAATAACTTTCGTATTGTTTGCATTTTAAAAATATCGAAAAATATTGTTCAAATTTTATATTCGTTTTGCATTTTTTATTTTTCACTATTTTTCTATACTTTTGTACTCCTTCCTGGCTTAGGCGGGTAGAAGAGACAGATAGACAGAGTTACTTTCACATTTATAATATTAACTATCTGATCCGCGCGGTTTCGCTCCCGTAGCATAATATTATATACTACCTATTTTCTAAAGCCTATATAATATATTATATTATTACGTCGATACAACTCTTAACAAATAATGCATTAATTTCGACCAAATTTGATTACCATAGAAACGGTTCTAGTGAGTTAATCTTAAAAAATAGACATATACTGTCGCGGACATTTTTGTAGATCATTTCAAGAGGAATAATTCTTTTATACATAATTTTTTGGTATCTTGAACCGTTTTCGCAGCGCACGCAACGGAAGCCCTCAAGCATGAATAATTTTCCCCGTTTTTTTCACATTTTCCATTATTTCTTCGCTCCTAATAGTTGCAGCGTGATTTTATATAGCCTAAAGCCTTCCTCGATAAATGGTCTAATCAACACAAAAATAATTTTTCAATTCGAACCAATAGTTTCTGAGATTAGCGCGTTCAAACAAACAAACAAACTCTTCAGCTTTATAATATTAGTATAGATAAGATTATCCGTTTAATCTAATTACACAACTTTATATTAAAAACGTTCTACGGCCAATCTCTATAGAGACCAGCCAACTGCGCGGGAGATATTATAGTACACTAGTGTGCACTCACTATTCCTTTACTCTCATAACCCGATGGGACGGCATACCGACACGACCGGAGAGAGATCAGGCGCAGGACCGACTTTACGTGCTCAATTTTATAATACTATAGTATCAAAATGCAATCAAGTAAACCCTAAATTTATTTTCGGCGTTCTAATGAAATGTACCCAATAAAACCTTCGTGATGCAATGCGAATGAACTTAGGAACAAAGTCGTAAATAATACGCCAGTGTAACAACCTCGGAGAACAAGTTACGCGATCTTACGCCTATCAAAAAATTTTAATAACCCTTCAAAAATACGGATATATTATTATTTTATGGTAGAGGGCCTAACCAGCAATACGTTTTAATTTTTATAGTAACCTTTTTATTACGCATACATGTTGTACATTATTAATAATTTTATAAACGCCTTAATGCAATAATCTTGTTGTAAAACCTACACTTAATAGTTAGAATTGTATAAATGCATTAATGTAATCTTGAATAATTGGACGAGAATTGCCGGTTATTTCAGTAGACACTGCCTTCTGAATTGGACGTAAATCTAGACTAATATTATAAAGAGGAAAACTTTATTTGTTTGTTATTAATAGGCTCAAAAACTACGGAACCAATTTTAAAAATTCTTTCACCATTTGTAAGCTATTTTATCCACGAGTAGCATAGACTTTATTTTATAGGCTATATAATATATAAGATATACTAGCTTTCCGCCCGCGGCCTCGCTCGCGTGGACCCGGTAATTATTCGAATTTTTCTCGCCGTATTCAGTATTTGCCAATTTCATACATATAAAATTGATAGTTATAAATAAGTATTTTCATATTTGTAAGTATTTGTTTTGGTATGTTTAAGTATTTACACTTACTTCATTTGAGTTTTTCTTTAATAGGACTAAGTTGTGTAAGCTAAGATTGTAACTGTTCTACAGAATAATTAATCTTTTGTTTGTTTGTAACTTCACTTCTTTATACATGTTGTGTTTACTTATAAGTGTTCGTTGCATTGTAACTATTTATATGGAATTATGTTGATCATACACTTGTAAACTATGTAAACGAATGTTGGCGAACCTTAAATAAATAAATAGCTTAAGTACATTTCGAAACACAAGAATACATAGTCCCCTCCTTGCAGAGTTTAGGGCAAAGGCATTTTATAAATTATATATGTATAACTGCCTCGTTGGTCTAGTGGTTGCATCTTTGACTACAGGGGGGTCTCGGGTTCGAATCCCGGGCGGGGCCGAAAAAAAAGTGTTATTGGGATTTTTCTGACAAAGAAATCACAGTAACAGCCCTGAGTTTGGAAGTTGGCGGTGTTGGAACACCCTCGTGCCTCGGAGAGCACGTAAAATTGTCGGTCCTGCGCCTAAAGAGATAACAATCTATCCATAATATTTGGTAAATTATTGAAAATGGCCGTAAATCAAAGTGGTTTATACGTGACAGAAGACAAAGAATAACGCGCGAAAGGCCTGGATCTAGAAGGATCGCGACGATGTCTAGAAGAGTCTGAGGTCCTTGTTTTTATAAGTGACGTGATAAAGATGAAAGCAGAAGCAGTTGAAAAAAGATCTGGGGGCTGATCCGCAATTCACATACAGTGCAGGTTACGAATGTAGTTTTTTCACAATCAAAATAAAACAAAAGTTGATCATGACTTTTTGTATGTTATTCTATCAAGCGAGCAAGGCTTCAGTCAATGTTAGTAATATGATGCCTCACGTGATTTTGTTAAATTTAAGATCAATATAAAAAGATGAAATTGATTTCTATTTATTATGGTGTAATTGATAGTGTGGTGATGTTACTAACATTATTTAACAATATTTAAAGGTTTCAAATTTGCTCAAACTTCAGAACGTCATTTGCGGCCATTTTCAATAATGTATCAAAGATTATGGATAGATTGTAGTCTCAGATTAAATGACATTTGCTTGTCAAAAGTCATAAAGGCTATCCGTCGACAGCATATTGAAATAAGTAAGTGCAAATAGATAGATTTGCCTGACTTTAGCAAGCCAAACAGATATAGATTTAATATTAACGGCCGTTATAGAACCATAATATTCTTGATGATGTTTTTTATTTCTTAGATCATTTTGTATTAATGTTTTGATTGTTTTTTTATTTAATTTCTTTATTTTCTTAACGAGAAATAAAGGATTATTTATAAGTATTAAAGCCTACAAAAGAAAATGTTTATCTTTTACTTTGTCTCAGGGTTAGTAACCATTATTTACTAAGGCTCTTGACTTGTCTTTACAACTGTTGTATTTTATTTCTATATTTCTTGTAAACTAACACAATCATTTGTAAACATGCAACATAAAGTGCAATAATTCATTTTTCTAGGATGACTACGGACTCTACAAAGCACAGAGCTACAAATGTCACGCGGTCACCCATCAAGATACTGACCGCGCCTTAGGTCTCTTAACCCCCTTGACTGTTTCCCGATCTGTTAACAAAACTAGAATGTCTTTAAGGATAATGTTTGTAATCAATACATCCTGCACTCCAACTAATTGTATCGACAAATTGAAGGAACGATATGAAAAGGAAATGACCAATGAGCCAATGCATCAATAGACAATAACTTTATAGATGTATCCCAGTGAAAAGGGTGCTAGGCAAAATGTATGTTGCATCCACATATTAGAGATTAACGGCTGTTTACAATATTCTATCTATCCCTTGTTTTGCTTACTTAAGTCAGGCAAATCTATCTATTTGCACTTACTTTGATTTCAATATGCTGTCGACGAATAGCCTTTGTCAATCCTTTTGACAATCAAATGTCATTTAATCTGAGATTACAATCTATCCATAATATTTGATACATTATTGAAAACAGCCGTTAATCAAATACAAAGATGTTCGTCTAGTCACAACACGTCACAAGGGCTTCGTAATTTTCAAATTTCACTCACACGGATGCACGTATACGAATGAATTGTTAGCGTCACTTGAGTCTTCGGAACACTACATCTGCCTTTTATTCTACTAATCTGTAGTTGCACCTTTGTCAGACGATATTCATCCAGCCTTTTATTCTGAGAGCTAGGGCTATTTTTTGGGGAGGTTTCTGAGGCAAGCTGAAAACTTGTATGAAGACTCCTTATACCCCAAAATGGAACTGCAGACCTGGCTGGTGAGTAACAGAAATGGTCCTAGGGCTTTATCTATACATAATATAACAAAAAATTACCAGACCATTTCTGTTACATTAAATATATTTCTTTAAAATGAGCAATTTCTGTTTTTTTTATGGCATAGCAGGCAAAGGAGCAAGTGTGTCATCCGATTCTGACTTCAAAACCATGGTTAAAATTATTCTATGTTTGTCTGATTGTCTGTTTCTTGGTCTGTATGTGATCAATAATGTTAAAACCACTGGACAGATTTTGATAAAATTTAATAAAATAGAGGTTTCTTATTTTTACGCTTCCAAAGTCATAAAAAGTTTCATATCAAGTCGTTCTGCTTCGAAAATCCAAAAAGTACAAAATCTTGCAGTCCAACACTGGTAATGTATTTCGTAATGAGGAACAATATGGCGCAACCAAAACGTTAAAACCAAAACCAAAAAGTTTTTGACTGTATACCTACACAAACCAAAAAGAACAATAATATAGTTTTATGATTTGCTCTGCCGAAGTATCATAAGTGTTTGTCATGGTGAATCGCGAAAAATCTTGCGCAATAGTATTTTAGTATATACGATAAATTTGTATTTTGATCAATCTAAAAGATTCCCAAACTAGCCATAACCAGTCAATATCATCTCGGCTATGTATATTTTCCAGAAAATCCATAATTGAAAAATGTTTAGAAACACTGTTACTTTTTTTTTATTTTGAGTCTGTAGAGTCAGTACAGAGGTTTAAATAAATCAATGAATTGTTTTTGTTATAGTTTAAATATTTAACCTTTTCACCCGCGTAACTTCTGATCCCGTGCCAACTCGGAAAACTAGCCTATATGTTATTCTGAACTATTACCTATACGTATACCAAGTTTCATCATAATCGGCACAGCAGTTTTTGTGAGAAAGAGTAACAAACACACATAGATACATGCAACAAACTTTCGCGTTTATATTATTAGTAGCATTTAACAATTTGTGTATTTTACCACGCGATTGATCAAAAAAATGTTAGTTTTTACTACATTTGTTCGTATCCTCTAGTGTTTTTCAATCGGTTATAGAATTATATGACCCTAAGTTTTAGTAAGATCTTATCTGAGCCTATCTTAAATGATTTATTTGTCTCCTTATCACATTTATCTGTCTGATAACCTTGACATTGTAGGACTCACGCGAACTATATATATCGTCTTTTAGAAAGAAAGAAACAGACAATGAAAATAAAATGAGAAAACAAAAGAAACAATGCATGATAATAATAATATAACAATTTAAAATAATACCAAAGCATTGAAAACCTTTAACTAAACTATAATATTTTATTTAAAATTAATATTTTATAGATGTTTTGGAATATTTACCGATTTATTTTCATTCAAACAACGATACCTATAGAAGTTCTAAAATTATCGAATGATTTTTCTCACAAAAATGGCAGAAATAAAGAATCTAAATATACTTCAAAAAAATAACAAGACGCTGAAACTTTATTATGTTTGAAGAGTCTTTTATTAAAAAGTTTGTTTGTTTCAGAGGTTTCGATGAAATACGAACAAAGAAAGAACTCAGAGAAGCATGCAAACAACAGAAAAAAGAGAGTACATTAACCAATTTTAATTGTAAATGTCATATTTTCCTGTTTTATGGTAACTGTTATGTAGAGCTTATATATGGACTTTTGTTGTCCGAAATAAATGGATTTTTTTAGTATATTTATAAATTACCGAGTCATCATCATGATCGCGCGCATTCATCCTGTTCCCGAAGGGTTTTCGGGATAAAAACTATCCTATATCATTCCTGGGGTTTCAAACAATCTCTGTACAAAATTTCATCCAAATCGATCCTGTAATTTCGGAGTCTATTCAATACAAACAAACAGACTCTTTATAAAATTAGTATAGATTTATGCGATTCTTTTTTACCAGCATCTTAACGTTTACCCAGAATGTGTACTTAGTTGAGAAATTTGAGGCTATTTCTATTTTTTTTTTTCACCTTTGCTTATCGGTTCTTAAACAATGTCTTTTCTCCTTCTTTCTCCTTCTCTCTCTTCTCTGGCCCTTACTTCATGTTCTCTAATATTTGTTGTTCATTTGCTCCCATAACTATGTGTGTATGTATTTAAAATAATTATTACCCAGGTCATTACGAAAGCAAACTTTATACCAAAAAAGCTATTTTCATTTCGTTTTTGATGGCAATTAAGCAGAAAATCATAAAACAAACTATAGGACAAAAAACGCATTTTTTTTGTAGAGTCGTGTTATTTATGTATCTATGTGTATAATGTATGTATGTATATATGTAAAATCTATCTTTATCTATACTAATATTATAAATAGGAAACCTTTGTATTTCTGTATGTTTGTATTGAATAGGCTCAAAAACTACTGGACCGAATTCAAAATTTCTTTTACCATTACTTCTTCCGAATCCATATAGGCTATATTTTATCCCGGAAAATAGATAGTATATAATATTGTGCTACGGGAGCGAAGCCGCGCAGATCAACTAGTATATTTATATGTGTGAACCACGGAATAGAAAAAACAAATGGAAGTGTCCTAGTGCTTATTTAGTATGAGAACCAATGTCGCCAAACTCACACATTGACAAATTAAATCGTACAATGCATACAAAAGAAGTAATGTCAAAAATTGACAAAAAAACATTTCGGTTGAAAATCGTATTTATTATTATTTTAAATGAAGTCTTTTTGTATGACAGTAAGGTAGTAATTAGTTTATCTGTTGAATCAATTTTCCACCTAGAAAAAAGGTAAAACTATTCATTGCTAGAGGGCGATATTATGAATTCATAAAAAATTTGATCTCTAACACCTTTTAAATAAATAAATGTTATATTTACGGTACAACCGTTTGACGCTCAGTTGTCATTTTGCTACTCACCCAGTGATTGATCGTATCGATAACTACATGTCGATATAAGTTAAATTTCCACTAAAACCGAAAAATAATTAAACATAAATTTAAGAACTCCAAGAGGAGGAAGTCGTCCTAACTGATGCCTTAATTAATCTATACATATAATAAAAGAGTAACCGAACCATTTCTGTACATTGAATATTTTTCAAAAAGAGTAATTGTCTATACATATAATAAAAGAGTAACCGAACCATTTCTGTACATTAAATATTTTTCAAAAAGAGTAATTGGTATGCAATATGTATGTTCTATAGATACCAAAACCATGGTTAAATTTTTTT
>LQNK01000188.1:135381-156601 GCA_001586405.1 Phoebis sennae | reverse complement strand
AGATGGCGTGAAGCTAGCAATGTTCCTACCTTCGTCCAACCCGCAGAACGTCTACCGCCAGACGCCGACCTTCCTTGGCAGACATGGAAGGCTCTCAATCGCCTCCGAACTGGCGTCGGCCGCTGCAAATCAAACCTAAAACGGTGGGGCTACTTTGACGGTGATGAAAAATGTATCTGCGGTGCACCCCATCAAACGATGGAACATCTTAGGTCGTGTGACCTATGTACATCTGCCTGCACAATGGATGACCTGTTCGAGGCTAATGACGCTGCGGTAGAGGTCGCAAATTTTTGGAGAGATGTCTTGTAATGTCATCGACACGAAAAGAAGAAGAAGTAGGCACACAGCTCAACGGATACGTCCGCACGCCACAGATGACAGGTTTGAAGTGTCAGAAGTGACACTAGCGCCCCACTGGTCTGTGTGCTTACATTTATTATATATCGTGAACACCACAGCTATGTTGAAATGTTTTCGCCGCTAAGTATATATACCACTTCCAAACATCAATCCTCGGAGCCTAACGGCCGGCCAGTCCTGTGGTTCGGACTGCTCGAGGATCCTCCCGCCTCGCTGGAGGAATGATACCATTCTCCACAATCTTATACAAGGCGAATTTATGGCGCGAGCTTTTAGGCCCAAATGAAAAAATGCGAAAACATGTCTAAATGGCGGATTCTAAAGAAAATAAACACTGCAATATTAAACAAAAACAATGATTTACTTAGTCAAGAATAGGCTAGTCATCCCGTGTTGCGACGGACGTGTGTCGCCACCCCATGGGTGTCGTAAGAGGCGTCAGAGGTAATTCTACTGCATAACCTTCAGCAATAAAAGAGTGGGAGCCGAGCCACGTGTGGGAGTGGGCCAAGCACGCACCGATGAAATTACAAAACTGCTTCTAAGATGTTTTTGTTAAGAAAAACTTAAGAACATATTTTTTATACACCCGGGTATCGAACCCAAGAACCCTGGATCTGTAGTCAAAGAAACAGCCACTAGCCCAACGAGGCAGTTAATTTAATACAATTATATGAATCTATCACCCGGCGGCGGGCCACATCACTCAAACACAGGTGTACTTCGAGTGACCAATCATTTGTCAAAGGGTATTTCTTTAGAAATTACCTCGTATCGCTAAATCCTAATTATCTATACCGTGTATAAATACCGGTCGAATTTTTAATAATCAGACATTATTCCATTAAAATTTTTGAGAAAGAAACAAAAATTGTGAACCGTATATTTGCATAGGAACACTTTAATTCAAAATGTTTAATATATCCGATTGAATTAAAAATATATATTTACACCAATTTACTCATTAGGTCACGTTCTTTCAATATCAGTTTAAAGTTTTTAAATTAAATTTGATATTTAGGGAATAATCATGTGGGCCCACTTAATGTTTACACCCTGTATAAATAATATATACCCACACAGAGGCACATATCTCAAACGGAAGACATTTTCGTTAAGTGTGCTCCGATTTAGCCCGACATAGAGCATCGGTGAACGGTGCCCACGTCTGCCTTGCTCAAGCGGGCTCTGTGTGGAGTTTGACTCCTGTGCCATTCTGTGTTAGAATTCTCGAAACATTGAATTTTAATTTATTACAAGTTTAATAACATTTCTTAGAATGCTGTCTTAAATGAGTTATTACATAAAGTGTAAACATTTTTCTTAAATACAATTTTCCAGTTAGTGTCTTCTTAGTACTCAATCAATAAACCGAGATTTTTAATTTAACATCTAATTTCACTAAGTATTAGAGCGCGGGGTTTCCTCGCTTCCTGCAGCCAACCGGTCTTAGAAATACATCGTTGAAAGGTCTTCAGATGATACGCCATTTATAGGACCAATAGAAGGTACGGTAAAAGTAATTAATTTATCTTTTACAGCAGTTTAATAAGTTGTAAGGTGTCTTGAATTTAATAGAAACAAGAAATCTAATGTTCGAAAAAATCGATTCATCTTACACACTATCTAGCGAAATTTGTAAAATATACAAATAACGGTAGGTAGGTATATAAAAATACGCAAATAAAGTAAAATCTTGAGCTTCATTTACATCCTATATGAATGCAGAATTTTTTCTACATTTAATTTGGCATTAATTTCACATTTAGTTATATTCATTTATAAATAATAAAATATATATTTATTCAAATTTAAATTAATTTCCTTTCCATTAGACAATCCTTTTGATAAATTCTTATATAAAATATAGAAAAACCTTTTTAAAATGTCTTTATAAAAGTAGCTACTACGCAAATCACATGATAGATCACCATTGTCATACTTTTACAGGAACTTGTGGATTAAAAGGAACATAAGAACCTTTAATTTTTTTACATTGTTTGCAATGGTAGTAAATACCATCGGAAACTTAATGTATGTAATGCTGCAGACAAGTTTCATAAAATCTAAGTATAAAGGTTTTTGTCCAATACCGTATTGGACAAAAACCTTTAGTAGGTTTTAAGAAGGGCCTTGAAGGAATGTTGGCATTTCGCGGTAATAATTTGTTATAAAAAATATGGTTCTGATAAATTAGACACACATACCTACAGGTTATCACGTGGTTCATATTAAAGGGTCAAATAAATCTAGACCAATTTTATGGTTAATTATAACAACACGCTGTTTATTATCGACTCACCTGTATAATATCCAAATAATATATTTAGCGACCTGACTGATGGTCTTACTCCCTAGTAACTAGTAACATGCTCGAGCAGACATTACCTCTACTTAAGGACCCTTAACCCTTAATCATAAACATTATTCTCACAGACTACAGAGTAGAAGTAAGTTCTATTTGCCGAACGAGTACTTTTTGAGATAAGCACGTTTAAACAAACAAACTCTACAGTTTTATATTATAAGTATAGACATATTTTATAGATGACATTAATTGTACTGAGCAGAAAACTACCCAAATGGATAACTTTCCACGAAGTATCGATATAGAAAAATATTAACTACATAAGTACTTAGATATATTTGTGATGTAGACAAATATTATTTGTTTGATGAACCCTCTGGCCATTTGACAGGATGGTCGATGTTATTCTTAGACTGCGGGAATATAATCACACCGATTTTTCGAACAAGTGATAATACAAGTTTCACTTTCAAATATGATTTTAATATTTCTTATAATTTTAGTTAACTTTTGGATTATATTCGAAGTAAAGAAGGTTTTTAATGATCCTTCGCATTGTAAAATTCGTAGTATTTACTTAAATACAACATTTTTTTTGTATAACAACACTTTCTTTGTATAAATACGTTTATTTTTAACTATTTAATAATGTTCCATTTTTACCGCGCTAGCTATTAACTTACTATTAATGGATTTTCCTTATCTTTGGAGCATTTTTTTAAACTATTTAATAGACTTTTTGAATATTTATTAAAAATAATAAATAAATCATACAATCGTGTATTTCGGTGTAAACAGAGCCAATTCTGTCCTCAATGTGAGAAATAATTTTAACAATAATTCTTCCATCTGTTTCATTGAACTGCTCGTTTGTAAATATCGTAATGTTTACCTGTATCGTTAGTCGATACAAATGAGTAGGTAACTTATTAACAAAACGAACTTTCGTATATTTTATACATTTATACATGTAGTATAAAATAGAAGATCAATTGAATCTTAATCTGCGGCGTTTCCCTTGGGATTAAAAAGTGTCCTATGTATTTTCTCGAGTTCAAAATTATATTGGTACAACATTATACCCAAATCGGACGAGTGGTTTAGGTGTGAAGAAGGAACAGATAGACAGAGATGCTTTCGCATTAATACTTTTTTTGCATTCGACAAAAATAGAAATTTGGTTCAAATCTGATCATCCATATGGAAGATAAACTCGAAAAACAACAGAATAAACTCTGCGGTTAAGGTATGCATTGAATTCTAACTCTGAGACTGAATCTTGACTAGCTCAGATGTGATAAACCATCACTTATTTGCCTTTAATAATAATAATAAAGCCTCTTTATTTCCTATAAATTTACAAGGGTTTTTTTTTTTTCTTAAATCTATTAGTATGTATAGTTATTATATATCCTAGTTAATTATTTTCTATTTTAAAATCTATATTATAGGAACCCCTTCGTAGGGTATAGGCCTCCTCCAATTCATTCCAGTTCTTTCTATTTTGGGCCAATTTCATCCAGTCTTTCCCGACTGTCTCTTCTATGTCGTCCTTCCACCGTTTTTGTGGTCTGCCCACATTCCTTTTCCCGAGGGGGCCGGGCCATTTCGTGCTTATTTGCCTTTACCTATTTTCAATTTAACAAGATTTTGCACCGACTTTGTATAGATTTCAACAAAAATAAAATAAAGGTAATTTCCACTTTTTAGTGTGAGGTTGTCGGTTCTATTTTTTTGCAAAAAGTTATTTCTTTGCTTGTTTGAATTGAATAGGCTCTGAAAGTACTGGACCGATTTTAAGACTTACTATTGGAATCCTACATTATTCCTGATGAACATAGGCTATATAACATTATGCTACGGGAGCGAAGCCGCGCGGTTCAGCTAGATTTCCATAAAGTTAATCAGAACCGTGAATGAAATTTAACTAGTAACGCTTCGCGAGCGGGAGGTCTGGCGTGACACAGATAATAAAATACATTTATAATTACACAGATTAGATATCGAGCCTACGAGGATGAAAAACACTGACTTGTTTTTGAAATAATAATTGAAAAATATTAAACAACAATCAAATCTCTATGAATGCATAATCTCTGTCTTTTTAGGAGGTTGATTAAAAATAAAACAATAAAAAATATCAAGAATCTTAATCTCGATTGCAATTTTATTTAGATTAAAATTATCATTGCATTTCTTTCCGTTCCTATATAGCTAATATAAAACATTGAGCAAAGTCAACAATTTTGAAAAACCTACAAAATCCTCAATAACTCAAAAACCGTGATATTTTCGTATGACATATTATATTGGGGTTTTTTATAGCTCAGTTATCATCCCCCAAGAAATGCTTCACTCATTACGAGACACCCTGTATACAACTTTCAAACACCAATTCTTGGGGCCTAACGGCCGGCCAGTCCTGTAGTTCGGACTGGTCGAGGATCCTCCACACTAGCAATGCTCCAGTAAACCTTATTTTTTATATGTCGTTGTCAGAATTATTATAATTCTTTATGAATGTAAAAAATATAAACAACAGTTTCGAGCAAATAAAGATCAACTTAAAGTAATGATAATGGACGAAGGTACATTCAGGGCAAATAATTAAACAGCGGAAAAATTAATCTCCTCAAGTTTGGAGTCCGTTAAATCGGGCAGCTGGCCCGAACATCCGACTCAGAATTGCAAGATAAATAGAAATTAAATGCTTGAAATAATAAAACTGTAAATATTACAAAACCTAAAACCTATAACGTATAAAAGGGTTTCATGTTTCTTTTACTCATTTTGATGGCAAGATGTTCTCTTACAGAGGCATTTTTAAATATAAAAAATATTTAAAATATCATATAATACAGCGAATTTAATAATGTCATATTTTACATTAACAATAATAAATAAATTGAATACAAAAAAGTAATGGTTCTAAATGAACGCGTTTTTTTCACGGGCTGCCGACCTTCGCTTGCTGATTGCCATTGTAAAAAATAGATAATATTAAATAGTTTTAAATACAAGGCATTTTGATTTTAGTTCATACGTGCGCAAAACAGAAACTATTGATAAAATATTAAAACATAAATTTCACATCTATTGTATAGTAAATAAAAAAATATTTATGTAGTAGATTCATTTGATTCGATTTGCAAGTATCCACTAGTGATCCTGGTATCCCCACAGAACGCTGTCAAAAAATTAAAAAAGTTCTTTTCGCTCTTGACATTTGAGTGCCTCGCGTGCTTGTTTCGGTAAATTTTCTTATTAAATTCGAATAATTTAATATTTCCAACGTGGTTGTCGATAAAATTGACGAAAATTTGATATTTCAGATAAACAAAATGCAGAACGACGCCGGTGAATTCGTTGACTTGTACTGCCCCAGGAAATGGTAAGTGCATGTTACAGTTTTGAGGTTATCTTTGTCATCAATAGTTATTTTTCTTTTATGTATATTCCAAAATCATTAATTTAATCATTTAGAGATAATTCCAATTAAACTAGATAGAATGAACTGATTTCTCTCATAGAATAACAGTAATTATTTCCCCAGTCGCAAATGTATGGCGTTTCATGGTTACAGTATTGTAGTGTAAAAATGTGATGAATATTTACACTTAGGTGGTATTTTCGATGGGTTCGAATTATTCTGTATATTTATTTGAAGCCATAAATATCTATTTGAAATCTGTTTAACAATTAAATAGTTGTAGTAATGGTTGAATGAATTGGTATAATTTTTTAATTGTCACAGTCGCATAGTGAAATTAGTTACATTATTGCCTCCTCAAGCATCAAAATCCTATACAAAAAATTGTTTTAATTTGGAAGATAATTATGGTGAATAACATCACAAAATACAGTTATACAGAATAGACTTAGATAAGTGTTTCAAAAAACATAGACATGTTGCATGGTGCAGTGCATAGTTGTTTGTGTTTAGTTTAGAACAAAAAATAATATTAACATTTTCTATGAATATTACATTTCAAAGTTAAAGTATTTGTTTTCATCTTAATTAACTTCATACATATTGGAATTCCAATTTTGCTTTTATTTTTAAAAATAAACTGACAGTTATATATAAGTTCAGAAATGCTGCATTGACATTTAAGGCCAAAATAATCAGCCTTCCATATAATGCTAGGATTTGTCAAATTTCTACTGAGTATTGAAACCAAAATGTTGGGTTAAACCACTGAAGGACATATTTATTTATTTTTTTTTTATATTTAATATGATTGAGATACAGATTGTGATCATACAATCTCATAGGAAAAACAAAACTAACAACTCTGCGCACTATAAAGATACACATCTATTATTTCGTGTTAGAAAATTTCCATTTTTCCATTTACCATTTGATGCTCAAGGATCCCAATCTAAGAATGTTGTGTAACTTCCAGCTCGGCCAGCAACCGCCTCATCCACGCGAAGGACCACGCGTCCGTGCAGCTCGTGATCGCGGACGTGGACCCCGCCACCGGCCGCGCCGCAGACTCCAGCAAGATGTACGTCATCTGCGGAGCCATCCGCAGGATGGGAGAGTCCGATGACTGCATAGTGCGGCTTACCAAGAAGGATGGCATATTAATCAAGTGAGTTTTATGTTTTTGATGTAAATCTTTTAGCCTCCATGACTGTTTTCGGTCATAGTCAGTGCACAGGTGCACTCTATTTGTTTACTCTTATTATACAATGCAATGGCACACCAGCACCAGTGCACCAGGATCAAAAGTAAACCAAAATCCCCTCAATCTCTAATAAAAGACACAACCACTAAGCCTGTGGTTTTCCAACCAATGATCCGTAGAAGACAAAAAGTTGTCTGTGTATGGTTTCAAATTTACTAACACAAAACTTACATTGGAACCAGACTTGTGAAAATCATTAGAAATACTTATATTGGGGACAATAAAAGTAGATGTAAATAGTGATAGTGTTCTTTGACTAAGAAAAGGTTGGTAACTGTGTAGCAATTAAATACTGTTAATACGTTGACAAAACTAATTAAATGACTCATACAATGATAAGCTTTGTAATGCATAAAGAATATTTTATATAAAATTATAATATTGATATTAATTACTGCAAAGATAACACAAAAACTTCAGACTAGTTTAAAAAATTATGCCAAGTCCTCAGACCAATTATTGGGTATGTATTTGAGGCAAATTGAAAACTTGTATGATGCCTTGCTTATTATACTCCGACATGAAACTGCAGACCTGACTGTTGAGCTATGTAGCCAAACACCTACCCCATAAATTATCCAAGTTCGAATTATCAAGCGGAATAATAGTTTGCTATAAAACTTAATAAACAAAAAATGTGTCCTGAAATGACAACCATCTATTTTGGGAATTGGTTAAAAATGGACACATTGTTAAAAGTACCTTATGAAATTTATATATTTTTTTATAATTTTAAGAGCACTATAATATCACATAAATTCACATCCGTATTCAAAAATAATACACATAGCAACTTTATATCTTAATTGAAATGCGACTTCAACCACTAAGTTTATGAGGCCCTGTGTGTTAATGCAGTCTTGTGAAAACTCGAAAGTATTGTTTGGGCATACAGGTGCTACAATAATTTCAAAATTATTTAACTGATTATTATCACCATTTACTTTTTGTATATCTCAAAAATGAATTAACATTGTTTTTCTTTTGTTTCAGGAACTACTGATTTAATGTCATAAGGGTTTATTTTTAAGGAAAAATAAAAAAAAATGTAAAAAATAAATTGTTTTATTTCAAATGTAGAAATTATACACAATTGTTGTCAAAACTTCAATAATGAACATTTCATTTTTATTGCGACTTGAAAAATGAAAAGTGTACTTTTCAAAAGCATCTTGCTTTTCACGCTGAATCTGTTTACGATTATTTTAACAAAGCAATATACTAATTTATAATCTTTACTGCTTTATTTACGCAAACTTCCAGTTCTAAATTTCTAAAGGCAAATATATCTGAAACGATTTTATATTATTGCCTACACTGTTTGAAAATCTACGCATACACATTTGGGGAAAATTGTATAAGTTAGAGTTAAATAAAAAAAGAAATATTTTTTATCTATATTGAGTATAGCAACAAGAAAACAATATTTATCTGTGGTTTATCTGCCGCCGCAGCCGGGCCTGCCGCCTGGCGGCGGGCGACAGATCGTGCGCTTCTTGCAGCCCAGCGCCGAGCTCAGCAGGGCCAGCAGACACCAGGCTATCCACCAGCACGTGCTGCCCGGCACCAACTAATACGAAAACAAATAAATATTATAAACATATGTGTAGCAATGCGGTTAAACAAACACCGAAACTCCTGGCTCCCTTTCACAAATGTGTTTTCGATTGGAAAGTGCCGAAAATCGGACGTTTCTGTTAAAATTTGTATGAATTCTTTCCGATTTTCGAGAATTTCCGATCGGAATCGCATTTAACCTGACCTGACCGGACCTGAACACTTGCAACACCAATAATGTTGCAGCTGCTTTAGTTTAGTGTGCATGAAGAATAAAGGTATAAAATAGAATACTTTGAATTGTAAACTAAAAAAAAAATATTTATAAATACACGAAAATTTAGATAGGAACCACGTGCGCTAGACGAACTAAGCGAACCATCAACCAAGCAAACATTTAAATACGTTAAATTAAACTTCATATTTAGAAATGTGCGTCATGCTGGATGACAAATTATAATTTGAATTAGATATTATAGGAGTGCCCATTTGACATAATGCTGCATATTTTTTAAAATCATTCTAAAAATAAGAAATAATATATTTATTAGTCGTTATTAAGTAACTTAAAATTATGTTAAACATGGCATAGATCATGGCAAAATGGTTCTTACCATTTTTGAGACGACTTTGCAAGGATCTGAGTGTGTGGGAGAAATGTCACCAGTACTTGGGTTTGCAGCCGCCCGGACAGCGCGGCGGCCGACACGACGGCTTGCGTTTACAAGCAAGCGTGCCCACCACCTGCACAATTCATTTTTGAGCTTTGCATTGAAATATATATTTGGGTAACGCCTAATTAATGCATCAACGTAGGCGCCGAGATCGGTCCCCAAACAGTCAAATGGACTATAAAGTCCAGTAGGAATATCCTAGAAATACAAACAGTTTGGACTGAATTAAAAGTTTGATAGCTCATAAAAAATGACGAGTTTTATTCGCCAAAGAATAAACAAAGTTAGTAAGTACTGTAATGTAAATGTAAAATCTAACAAGCCCTATCACTAGATGGCTCTGCATCTCCACGAAAATGAGAACGGAAATAGTTTTGCAAAACAATAAATTATATTGGCTACATTAATATCAGTTACTTACAATGAACTCTACCAATGTATGAATATCCATTGACCGGGTACTTAGTACTAGTATGTAAATTTTACTTTTGGAAAAATATAGAAGGAAACTTTAGTAAGTTTGGTTTTAAGGCACGATTATGTTTCCGTGGAAATATTTAACAATTATTGTTAAAAGCTCAATTCCTACATAAAGATTGACAGTCTATAAAGTATAAATTAAGAATCAACTACAAACCTGAAATAGCAAATACAGTAAGCAAAATATCCCAAAGTGTTCGTTCTTCATATTTGTTCAGGAATGTGTGGTTTAGGTACAGTTCACAGCCTGCATATTGTTATTTCATAATTTTTTCCTATTTACAGTCGATTTTGGAGCTGACATGATGAAATGTTCTTTTGTTCTGTCACGTCAGAAATACGACATTATTCTTTGTCACCAGTATTCTTATTTTTTGGTAGAGTTTAAGACCTCTTTTAAATTTGATAAACAATTTAAACCTCCTTGTTATTTGATAACTTCATATATAGGTACGAATCGAAGCAGTAGGTTACTTATAGAAAATATCCCTTAAACGAACCTAATCTCTTAATTGTAGTGTGCCTACTTAGCATACGATCTAATTTATATCTATACGGTTTTTCTTTAAAAGAGGTACTGCTGTAGTATTACTTAAAAATATTTCACATTTTACACACGTGGACTCTACCATTTCATACCCGCTAGGCCATAGATCGTTCTCGTCATCGTTTTCGGCTATAAAACAACCATCAAACTAAAATATAAAGAAAACAATCGCCCATAGTCAATTATTTATTCCATATAAATTGGTAATCGAACCCACAATGCGCGCCAGTAACCCGACGGAGAGATCTCCCGCGCTCAATATGATTCTTGCCGTCCCATGCTTCGTTGTTGCCGTCTCGCCCATAATTCTAAAACTACTGCTACCACAAGCGCTGTCAATATTCCTTGAAATGTTTTTGTAATTTTCGTCTATTTATATTAAAAGTACAAATAAAACAACCACCAAAAATAAATAATTTATTCCAAATCAGTCCCTACTCATATAGCTTGGCAGTCTGGCCCACAACGCGCGCCAATAACCTCGACAGAGAGAACAGAGAGATTTTCCGCGCTCGGCCCGTTTCTCTCCGTCCCATGCTTCGTTTTCGGCCTGTCTTCGGTCGCGGCTTTCGAATGGCGCGTGCGTTGTGAGGGGATTTAAACGCTTTGCTTGTGCGTACAACTGGAATATATGAATTAATGTTTAATTAATGTAATTGACGGAGCGAAGCATGGTCAAGATGGCCCGGTATATGTTAGTAGCTTAGTATGTAAGTTGAAAAAGTCGTCCGACAATGGAAAAGGAGTATCGGTTATCCGATCTTGATAAAATTACGAATGCAAATAGTTTCGAGAAAAGAAAATGTCGAAGATGAGCGAAAATAGTAGAGGTATTACGAAGATGGGGGGAGGGGGATTTATGAATATAAAAATTCTTACATGCACAGGATCGTCGAGATCAAACCCGCAGTGGTTGAGGTCTCTGGCGGAGCACACAGAGGTACACTCGCTTTTCACTACGCTGGAAATTACCATTGGTTAAATCTCATATGTCGAATTTGAAAAATATTTGTTTGAGAATTCGAGCGGATTCCTGCAGTTTTTCTTGTCGTCTGCAGACGGTTCTTATAACTTATGTTATAAATGTGAAAGCATTGCATTTTCATATTTCGTACACAGATACGCTATTAACTAGATCATAATATGAAAGGATACTTTTACTAAATCACAGCGGTTATACGTAGTGATATTATTCTAACCGTATAATCAATTGGAAAAAATCTCAGATGAAATCCTCGGAATCCACATAATCATGAGACAGTTACGTTTGTTTTGTATATTTGTGAAACATCAGCCACAAACCTGTCGACGAGCACATTGTTTCGCGGCGCTATGTCCAGCGCGCCGGCGCGGGCCACCTGCAGCCGCCGGCCCTCCGACAACACACTCGTGTACACAGTCTGTAGGATACGTCTCTATTAGAAAAATACGACTTTTACGTTATTTATAACAACTTAAGAGAAAAACTGAACAGTATTTTGTAAATCCTGCAGCACCGTGTATTATATGATAAACTACTCGAGGAAGAATGGAAAGGCGCGTATGATTTTTTCTCCTGGGGGGGTGGTACTTACGCCGGTGCGAGTTTGGCTAATCGTGCAATAGTGGCGATACACCTATTCTAACCCGTCACCACAAGGGATAAAATATAAAAGAAACCTTACCTTATGAAATAACATTTATTAGAAACTTTGGTATGCTTATAACATTTTATAACATACCTCTAACTAACAACAAGCGATCTGTTTCATTGTTAAAAGAATCAGCATTTGATACAAAATAATAATAGATTACTCAACAAAATAAACAACCTACTTGAATCGTAGGCGACATACTCCTTGCGACTCTATTGTATGGCTCCGTTGCGACGAATTTGTCGCACACCGACACCGACGCAGACGACGGCGGCGCGCAGCGCACAGGGACGGGCTGTAACGGCTTATTGGACAGAATTACTATAATTACTTATAAATTATTAATTTAACATTCAAATTATGGAGGATCTACTTATGTATATGATATCATGAACATTAAAGAGGCTTATTAAACCCGAAAAGCTAAAATCGCACATTTTTTTACATATTGTCTTTAACTGGCAACACACTTTCTCGTTTTTCTTATAAAGGTGAAAAGTTTAAAACCTAGCACCGAAAAGAACTGTTTATGTCATAATATATTAACGGGTTAAACTTTACTTGTATATTAAAGAAATAGATAAATAGATCGAAATTGAAAAAATACCTGTTTTCTGGCAGCAAACACGCGGCCCAACTCGTCAAGCTTCGTCATTATGATCTTGTATGTTTTGCACGAGTCCGACTGGGGAACGCAAACAAATAATAGCAAACTAATAACTAACATCTTTAAAATGTTACCAAACATTCATAAGCAATACATATTCTACACCGTGACAACGATTATAGCGCGTTTTCAATAAGCAACTTTTTCGAATGTCCCACTTGTTCATTTGAAACAATTGAGGCGCACGTACACTTAGCATAATATTATGGTGAATATTCATTTGATTATCTTTCTTCAAAATGTACCGCGTTGGTACTACACGACTACAAACATACTCAGTTGTAATAACGTAGACACACAACTTTATACGTGCAAATTAACTAGTACTAGTAAGGGTAACCAACGCTATGTTTCTCTTTCCTCTTGTGGTCGCGAGAACTCTGGCTGCTCGTAGAAGCGACGCTCGATTCACTCCGCGTGGCTGAACGTCCTCTCCGCGCTGAAAAATAAAGACGAAATAACTTTTATAAAACTAGACAGATTTGGCCCTCGATAAAAACAGTGTTATTCACTGTATTTGGTAACTGTTATATTTTACTTGGCACAATATTCATACAATACAAGTCATCTAAAAGTAATACTTTCATTCAATGAGTAATTTGTAAAAAAGTTGGATTAAATAATATAAATGTCATAACTTTTAGAGCCCTCGCCCACTAGCGAGTTTTTGAAGCGATGCAAACGTGATAATGACGCGATACAGCCGCGTCTGGCTCTTATGTTTACGAATGTAGTAATTTATATTTTATATGTATATTTTTTTATGAATTAATTTTTTTGCTCGTAAGGCATTTTAAATTCCCTTAAAGAAAATTACCCACGTTTACTTACTTGAATTGCTAGATTCGTAAATAAATCATAATAAATAAATGATTCCTAATAATTACCGGAATGTCTTGGTCGTTCCCGCGCGGCAGGTTTCCGCTCATCCCGTTCCCGCTCACTGCGCTCACCGCGTTCCCGCTCACTGAGCGAGGGTTGAGCGAGTCGCTCACAGAGCTGGGCGACGCGCGAGATCTGCTCCTGCTGCTCCTTGAGGGTTCGCTCGCAGACCGCTTTAAATTCTCGAATGGATGACGAGGAATGGCGGCCGGATTCGCGAGGTCTAACGTCGTACCGTCTGATGATACGGATTATGAAATAAGAGTTGATTACAGTTTACAAAATTGTGTTTGAAATACCTACAATAAAACTGGGTAACAACTAACAAACCTGCATAATAGAAAAATGTGTAATTATATCTAGTACTATATTTTAATCTTGTAACTTTAAAATTAGAAACCGAATTTAAGAGAATGCATTTCTGCAAGTGTGAAGCTTGGTGCGACCGCGTAAGCATCACACTCGCCCTGAAGAAGGACCTCCGAATAACGGTCTGAAACCGTCTACTTTAATCCGAATTAATAATTAAAGAAGTGAGTAAAAACCGTGTACATTCTTATTAAGAATTCACTTTATTCTCGTTCGTCAAATGTGGATACATAATTATGTAGAAAACAAATAAAGAGAGTTTCCAAGAATATAAATACCAGGAAAATATTCAGGTAAACAATCATCCCCAATAGTCACCTATTACACTTTTTGTTATTACCTAAAAGTGCGTTGTTTCCTCCTCACATAGCTGCCATCAGACACCCCCGAGTCATGTGAGTACCGCTTGACGGCGGGCGGGCGGCGCGGCGCCGAGCTGCCCGAGGAGCTCGCCGCGCGCCGCCCCAGCGCGCCCGCGTCCACCACCAGCCGCTCGCCTCTGACCGACAAACTGATAGTCAAAGGATGAAGACCACACCTAGTCTTTCTCCACTCAACATAGATACTGGTGTATTGCTAGCTTTAGGAAAATGAGACAGTAGGGTTAATAAGAAACAAGAGAGGAATATGGGAGAATAGAAAGGAGCGGAATAGAATATGAAAAAAGAAAGAAAGATTTAATAAAAACCACACAGAATCAGACACAAATAATCACTTAATAACACACAAGTAGCAGTGTGGCGTTAAAAGGTAAACTGCTCAGCGTATACTTCTCCTACGTTACTCACAGCGCTGATTTTCAGCAGCTCCCAATGGTATAGTGACGATTGGAGAGGCCATAAACAGATGCATACCATCATAGATAAAAAAATAATTAAATAAATGAATACAGAAAAATAAAGGCCTCCAGCGGGCCCGTTCCCCATAGGCCTGTTACCCTAATGCAGGCTTGGCCCAATTCATGTGGAAGTAATGCTCCACTCCCGTTTTTATTTTATACTCAATCAATATTCACTTTAACTCCAATTCAATCATCTCTAATTTAATCAAACCTCTGTCCCGCGGAGGGCCTGACGGCGGCGCGCATGTAGCGGTCGAGGTCGATGATGTCGGCCGCGCGCGCCTCCGCGCCCGACACCGACGATGTTACCGACATCTGCGCAAGGGCAGGCAAGATAAGGCGGATAAATGAACTCTTTTACTGATTTGTAAAAAACACTTCTCTAGTTGTATATTTTCTACACTAATTACAAATTAGACCGATTACGAACACCATCTTCAGTAAATTAACAAACAATAATCTTTTTGATAAATCGTTCACTTTACAACAAAGAGGATCTAGGGTCGAGGGGTGGAGTCGTGTAAAAAAGGTCTCGGTTTGATATTAGAGCACAGAAGGCGCGAAGAAGACAACCACCAACTTGCTACTAAAAAAATTGTTCACGGTGTCAAATGACTCGGGACTTCAGTATTAGCAGCCTTTACTTATAGTCTGTATGATTTCCCCCCGCCCACCGCTTATCATATCGCAATCGCTAAATCTTATAGACTAGACTTAGGCTAAGCGCTAAATCTTATAGACTATAATAGTAACAAGCCACTAAGAAATAATGCATAGGAATACGTTTTATTAAAACCTACTTGATATTTTCAGTATGTTAAAGTTATATTTGATATCTAATAAAAATCTCTAGAAGGAAAGGTTAGGTAGGTTCACCACCTTCCTATAAGTTTCTATGCTGTGTTATAGCGCATATTTTGTAGCCAATATATTTGAAACTAAAGTACTATTAACACTAAGAAAATATATAATAATAACAATGTATATTACCCGGCTGCGGCGGTGCGCCCATGAACCGTGTTAGTTTGTTGACAGAGCCATTCCCGCTGTTTGTCTGTCGCTTTTGAAAGACATTTGTCAAGTTCTGTGCACGATAATTTTGTCTACTATCAATAAGATTCATTCATATGGCATTAAATAATTTCTAAAATCTTAAAAACGGTCTCGTAGTGAGTAATAGAAAGGGTTAAACAAGCTTTATAGATAGACCTTTGAAAAATCAGACTGCTCTAAATATAAAAAGAATCTTTCCCCCTCTTCTTTATTTCCTAGCGCCATTTTCTTTTTTTATGGCCTATATCACTCCCGCAATTCCATCGAATATTCCACAACACCTCACTTGTCAAAATCCGTCCAGCCGTTTGGGCGTGTCAAGGAAATGGACATACAGACAGTCGGAAAACATTACCCTCCTTCTATTGCAGTCGGGAAAAATGGGTAATTTTTAAATATCTGTGTAATTCTCAAACGAACTTCTGATATACTTTACAATAATCACAGAGAGGTAATAGGTTAGGTCAAAAATGTGTCCTTTTGTCTTAGTAAATCATGTTGAATGAAGTAAAGGGTAGGGATAAACAGAAATAAAAGTCATTTGGCAAGTTATTTGTATTATTCTCATCATATAATTACTATTAATTTGTCCATAGCTATACTATTGCGCTATACATAATATCTATACATCGATAGTTGGTTCTAGAACATTCAGTTAGAAAGAGACGCAAGTAGGGAATCGCTGTGAAAGAGCAGGATAGCATATCTGGAAACGCTTAGCAATATCGCACTTAATACTTGTACTTTAGTATTAAAATCGCGTGCATGGCACTTTTCGATACGCGAATGACGTATTTATTAGTCACGATTATTTATTAGTAACAGGTTTTTGTCTCTTTCACTCTCAGTTATTTCTCGTAAGAAAGAATGAAACAGAACGTTTTACAACAATAAAATGTATATTTATAATATTGATACAGGTATAAAAGGAGATAATTTAATAAAAAATTGTAAAAGCAAGTTATTTAAAGCCACAAGTTAAAAATTAACAATTAATACAATACATTAATTTTCCAAAAAAATGATTGTTCTCCAAAAATAATGCACAAGTCAAAACAATTACAACAGGATGGAATCACGCTTATACAGAAAAATAATTAATTTTCTTAGCCAATAGTTTAATATTACCTAGGCGGGTGAGCTTCACTTTATTTACAACTAGCTGATTCGCGCAGCTTCGCTCTCGTAGCATAATGTTAAATATAGCCTATGTTACTCGTGGATAATGTAGCTCTCGAAAGGTGAAAGAACTTTTTAAATCGGTCCAGTAGTTTTCGAACCTATTTATTACAACCAAACAAACAAACAAAGCTTTCTTCTTTATAATATTAGTGTAGACTAATCATTCCGCGCGGCTCTGCTTCTATAGCATAATGTTATATAGCCTATGTCACTCAGTAAAGATGCTTCCTAATGGTGAACTTTAAAATCGGCCCAATTAAACAAACAAACAAACAAATCTTTCGTTTAGGAACTAGCTTGTTTTTATAAAAATAAATTTGTATTTACATTGGTCTCTTACAATAAAAGCCTCATTTTATTAAAGCATACAGATTCAATAATTTGGAATTGAAAAATATAACGTAATTGTGATGTAAAAAGTAGTGGTAAATTATGTCTTACTCTAATTTAATTGAAACGATTTTTGTTATAATAAATGAAGAGATCACAATTGTTGGACAAATTTTGTAAATAATTGTGGGATAAAATGCCTTTCATAATATCAATTGACAAAATATTTAAAACATGAAGAGAATATTGCGTCTTATTTAATACAACAGTACACGCAATGTTATTATTAATTAAGTAGAATTATTATTAAGCAGTATTTGAGTTTAAAATGCGATTTAGTCTCATGATCAATTTACACAGGAAAATGCCGTCAATTGACAGAAATTTACACAAGAAAAATTACGTCAATTAACGAAATTCCCAAATTACAATTTTGAATTCCTGCCAAAATGTATTCTAATTAATGAAATATTTATTTATCATGAGCATTTTATGTTAAAACGTGCTTACACCTGACTAGTAATTATAAGTAAATTCTCTCAAGTCTTTTATTATCCATTTAATTTATATTCAACCACAATTAAAAATTTCACACAAATTTACCACATTATGTTAAAGCAACTACTTTTTTAAGCGTTTCTTGAAATATTTCTTTATTCCTAATACCGTGTCGTCTAATGGGGCAAAATGACAAATGCATCTTACATTAATTTCCATAACTGCATTTTAATTAAGTTTTTTCACTAATCCACTAATTAATTAAAGCAGTATTACATTTATTATATCCCATACAACCGCTAAACATTTTATAAACTACAAGCTTGTTCAATAAAGAATATTTTTCACAGGCAGTTTTCTGTATTTTATTATAAAAATCAAATGTTCAATCAACCAATCACACAAATATAGTTGATAGCATATAAAATACATTAAAATAATACATTTTAGATTTACAAAAGCTGCGACAGATAATTCATTTTAAAACCAATTTTCAGCTACACATATCGTAGCCGTATATTAGAAACTTGATGAAACAATTAAAAAAGTATATTTATATAAATATCTCTGACCAAAATTTCCCAACATAACATATTAATTTGAATTTCATAATTCTAAGTTACCTTAGTACATTTTAGCTGTTCACTGACACCCGCCTTAAATTTATTAATTTAGAATTCCAAAACAATTAGAAATAAATATAAATATAATACAACGTAAAAAAATTGATCATTTTAGCTTTGATACAAAATTTAGCCCCTATTTATATAAAAAATAGAAAAAAAAATTGTTTTAATAAAACAAATAGAAACAATAATTAATTAGTGTCAAATAAGAAAATCTAGCCAACTTGTATTCCATGTAATTATATATTTGAACATTTACACCCTCTCACGAGTCACTATTCACACAATTTTCAACTTTATTTCCATATATTTTAGGTCACAAATAGCACTATCACATCCCATGCTGTGTCACTTTTGTCAATTTTAACCACTTTTAGCAAACTTAAGTGAATATTAGCCACTTTTAACCAGCGTAAGTGAATATTAGCCAGCGTTATATGACTTAAGTCAATATTTGTCAAAGGTAGCTGATCTAAGTCAATATTATATTGGTGTCCTTTATCCGACTTAAGTCATTTTAGACAGTTTCTACCGACTTAAGTCAAGCTTATTGCACTTTAGCCAACTTAAGTCAATCTCAGCCAGCGTCAGCTAACTTAAGTGTTCTTAAGTCCGCTTAAGCTAAGTGTAACCAACTTAGTCAGTGGTGGCCGTATGTCACTGACTGTTTGCTAGCTCGTCCATACGACATCTGAAAATGAAAATGTATTTTATTTAGGTTTTTGAATAGAAAAATATTGCAATGGTGTAAAAAAAGGTTTTGTACTGGTAGACTAGTGATACAAATGACTGTTGTACCTTGATTAAATGCAATGTGTGTGTTATATATTATTCGCACATCACAGTACATTAAGAAATGAAATGCTGATATTACCTTTTTTAGAAACGTCAACTTATTAAAAAGTTTTAACCCAAATTATTATCATACTAGCGACCCGCCCCGGCTTCGCACGGATGCAATGCTGATAAAAACCTTCCTCATGAGTTACTCTATCTATTAAAAAAAACCGCATCAAAATCCGTTGCTTAGTTTTAAAGATTTGAGCGTTCATAGGGACATACAACATGACACATGACAGAAAAAGCGACTTTGTTTTATACTATGTAGTGATATAATAAGACTTATTATTTCTCAAAGTCTGTAAGTGAAAACAGTTTTATAGGCTTATAATAATCGAAGCACTTTCAAATAAATAGATAAGAAATTTATTCAGAATAAGGTACACAACCCACAAACCATAAAAGAGACAAACAGAAGTATAAACAGAACTTTTCTTGTATTATTTTTCGTCTGGGAACAATTATTATTGTAAATAAAATAAAGACAAAAGGAATTTATAAATATAGCCACACCTGACGGCCATTTCAGCGACCTCCAGACTGGGGTAGTCCAACTCCTTGACCAGGCACAGCACGGCAGATAGCAGGTTCGAATTCTGGAAAACAATTACATTAACAATATGTAATGTTGTGTGTGTACCAATAATTCGTTGGTAGATAAAACCATTTGAAAAGTAAATAAAAGTATTTTTTTTTTTAATTAAGATAAGATTTTTCAAAATTTTTAATTTTCGGATTCAATTCTGAACAAACAAATTCTTCAAAATCTATAAACTGTTCATTTAGATTAAGGTTATCCGCCAAACTATTATTTACCATACGGAAAGGTATTTTTTATTCACTTTAATTCAAAAATAGGCTTCGATAAAGGCACCTTCATTTTGTTTAATACTATTTGATATTGAATAGTACATCATTGTGTAAAAAACATTTTTAAAATTAGTATAATCTTGTGTTTGTTTTATATTTAAATATTAATGTAAAATAATGTATAATAAACCGCGTTTAAAATCCTTTAAAAAGTATTTTATTTAAAATTTTTAAAATTGTTTTGGGTAACATTTAAAAAGTATTTTTTTATAGAAGGCACATAAGCATACCCTAGCCACAGGTCGCCGCGTGAAGCCGCGCCGCTCGCCCATGACCGCGGAGGGGTACTCGCGCTCGGTTCGCTCGCGCGCCGGCCGCGGTTCGCTTCGCTCGCCGCGCTCCCGCTCGCCGCCGCGCTCGGACCGATCCCAGTCGCCGCGTACTGAGTATGTGTCGCTTCTGTAATGTTAACATAGCATTTAAAGAATTTTCTTAAGTATGAGATGTATCACAAAAATTTTAATAATATTTTTTTTTTCGTGTGTGTATGTGTGAATAATAGAGAAAAGGAGAGTATATAATTCAGTTAATTCTATTATTATGTGACTTCTAACTGACGTAAACTCACGGTCAAAATGTTTTATTTTCCAAATCTGAAAACATACAAACAAGTCATTTACCTAATTACTATTTTCTTATTTACCACCGATTCGGAAGGCTGTCCCTACCCAGAAGAACTCACAAATATGAGTAATAGTTTATTAATGCTGGTATGTAGAAAATGTTTTTTTCTAAGTAAATTTGGTGTTTTTTTTGGGGCCTCCGGCTGTAGCATACGTTACTCGTGTGTGTGTGTGTGTGTGTG
>LQNK01000188.1:125166-135336 GCA_001586405.1 Phoebis sennae | reverse complement strand
CGCTCGGCGTCGTGCTGGTGCGGCGAGGCGGCGGCGCCGAACTGCCGCCACTCGCCGTTGCTGTTCGAGTACGCGTAGTCCTGCCATATAATACAATTTTAAATCTAGGCACTAAATTAATACTAGAATAAGAAATTTTGAAAGTAGAAAAATTAAGATGGTTATAATCCAACACGGAATTTGACGGAAAGTGAAATAAAAAGTAACTACTTTATTTTTTTGCATACCTTAACGCTGTGCGCAGACACGGAGTGACGTAGTGAGGCTGCGTCCGGGGAACGAGGACCCCGTGGCTGGAAGATACACACACATTAACACAGGAATATTTCAAATTTAATATCATTCTTTCAACTACTTCCTTCGACCTGCCACAACACAAAATAAAAGGCCTGTTAAGACAGTAGACGACGATGAATTTTTGAATTTTTAACCGATTGATTTGTTTGTTAATAATCATTGAAGGGCATCGCCCACTCGTCTCAGTACTGTGCATAGTGAATACAATAAGAGTACACACCTCATAGTGCGAGGTGGTCATGGCGGGGTGCTNNNGCTCGTCGTCCGGCGACGCCGCGCGCCGCACCGGCGACAGCGGGCACTGCCGACACACCACACAACCACACGTCACTTACTGCTTATAATACCTTTGTAATGTTGTATCAGATGAGCATAAAACATAGTTACAAATATTAATCAATGTTAATTTGTTAAAACAAAATACTAACAATGTATAATTTAACAATATAATAATACCGAATGAAACATGCTACTCTCTTCTTTATGATTGACCATTTAAGTGACCTCCTATATCTCCCACTATGACCCTCTCTATCTCTCTATAGCCCCCTGTCTCGCACTACAACCCCTTGTCTATAGCCCCATGTTTCTCAATATAGGCCCCTATCTCCCACTATGACCCTCTATATCTCTCTAACCCCCTGTCTCTCACTATAGCCCCATGTGTTTCGATATAGGCCCCTATCTCCCACTATGACCCCTATATCTCTCTATAACCCCCTATCACTATCTCCATCCCCCTCTCACCTGCGGCGCGGTGGGCGACCTGGGCTCGTGCGTCTCGTCCACGGATCCGTCGCTGTTGTGAACCTTGGTTATTGACACACATTGTTAATTACAATTATATTACAACACAAATGTATGATAGATTAGTCAAATAAAATGGTTGTCATAGTAACACCCATAATAGCTATATGGTTGTTATGATAGCAGTATAGATCTTCAGCCAAACATGAATTTTTAAAAAGAAAAACATCTGAATTGTTATTTGTATGATAGAATATGAATTATGCACGAATAAGTATAGTTATTTAACAATGAGCTGACGATCATTCATATGAAGATGAGATTTTTATACGTAGTCTTTAGTTAAATAGTTAATAATAAAAGTATTTAGTTTGTTTGCATCTGATGTAAACGTTGTTTGTTACAAATATGTGAAGATTTGGCTACAAATTGCTTTGCTCGAACGCGCTTTGTATTGTATTGAACTTCTGTAAATATATATTTTTATATGTTGTTATGTGTGCATGTGTGTGTGTGTGTGTATGTATGTACGTGTACGTGTGCGTATGTGCGTGTGTGCGTGTGCACCTGCTCGAGCCGCTGCGTGCGGTAGTACTGGTCGGGCGAGCGCTCCGGACTGGACTCGCACGAGCGCTGGCTGCGGCACTGGCTGTACGTATCCTGCTGGAACGTTCACATTATTGTTATTAGCTTTTTTATTCATTTGCCTAAGAGCATTGACCCTAAGCCGACCAGGGGCTTCACCTTAGGAGTCCAACTACAAAGGACTAGCAGTAAGATAGGTCAAGACGACACAACAAAAGTCTACAAGAATGATTGGCTTAGAAGACAACAATAATATATATATTAAACGTATATTATTTGATAAAGTTATAGTTATAGTTAGTTATAATAGTTTATAACTTTTAGTTGTAACGCTTTGGGGACTCCCCTGTAATGTTACTACTTGTAATAAATAAATATTATAGGTTCGTTTACTATATCCTTCTCCTTACTAATATTCTAAATGCGACAATAACTCTGTCTCTCTGATGTCTGTCTCTTCTTCAAGCCTAAACCATACAACAGATTTGGATGAATTTTGTACACAAATTGTTTGAAACCCGGTAAAACTATTCTATATCTTTATTCCGGATCTAGAGGAACGAGAGATATAATCGGGCAAAACCGCTGTACACAGCTAGTATACTAATAAATCTCTAATTATTTGGTAACTCTCAACTAATCTCCTTATCTAACTCAGGTTGGTTCACCTTCTTTGATGTCACTGAAACTAAAATAGAAAATTAATTCATCTAGGTCTTTTTATAAATAAGGCAAAACGATAGAGAACAAACCTGCTGAGGGTACCCTTCATCATCAGAGTCGGGAATGTGGACGCCGCGACGCATCGCCTCCTGGACCTGGAATTTATAATGTCAGATCGTTAAAGCAATAGTATAACTATTGCTTGACACTGAGTTATAAAGGTTGTATGAAATAGTCTCACTTTTAGTATTGATATAAATCAATGTCTCAAAATCTAACTTATCTTTTTCACTAACTCTTACACTTATTCATAAGCATAGGTCTTAATATCCCTAATTCATGAACAAAATCCTCTGAAATGCTTATTTTTTAGACGGTTTTAATCTTCCAGGCATAACCAACAGGTAAATTCTAGTGTGTATGTAAGGAAACTGTACAGGCATCGATACTTTATACTTGTCGATTGTGCAAGGTTTAAACCATCAAGCGAAACCTAACGATTATGGCTTCCATATAGAAAAAAAAGTAAAAGGCTAACAACTTACTTCCTCGGGATGTACAGCCACATTGTCCAGCTTTTCTAGATTCGGCAAGTTCCTTAACACCGTCATTCTGTACCTGAAAACGAGAGAATAGTAATCTGTTAATGCATAATATTTGACAGAGCGAAGCGAGGTCTCAGAGTCGAGTGACTCTAATGGTCATATATTTCTTTGTATGTAAGTACGAAAGACTTTGTCCGACGATAAATTGAGTATCGTTTATCTGATCTTGATGAAATCTCATAGGCTAATAGTTTAGACAAAAGAAGAGTTCAAAGATGAGCAAAATCGGTGGTGGTGTAACGACGAAAAGTGGAGATGAAATAGACGATGTTCATATGAATATAGCCGAGTGTGGTATCACATAAAAGGTCTTGATTTATACAATACTAGCTCGAGACGAGCCATTAGTTAATTGCAAAGTCAAATAGTTATGAAGAAATACACGGTACTGAAATCTGGCACGTCGTCTTGCCAGCGACATTGTAGCACATTTCGATTTCAAAAGCCCATAAAAAAATCTACGCTTGTCATGTGCGACAGTCGTTCCCCGTATTAGGAGCGCTTTTATGATCTTATCAGGTATTAGACTGTGACTAAGTTCAAAACAGTCAACTTACTCTGGGTGTAGCGTGCAGGGGTTCTCGTCCAACCACAGGCTGGTCAGGTCCGGCAGGTGCCGCAGATGCCTGATCTCTGCGAGGTCTCTGATTTCGTTCTTACGCACGTACAGCTCGCGCAGCCGCCGGCAGCCCGCGAAGTCGCCGAGGGTTCGAATCTTATTTATACTGAAATAATACGTAATTAGTTAGTGTTAAGGTTCATTTTAGATATTGAGAGCTAAATTACAGAATCTGTAATGTACTAATCTATACATAAAATAAAACTGTAGATATGAAATTTCTTTACATTTAACATATTTAAAAAATAATTAGCGGGGCGACAGGACGTGGCTAGCATAATAATATATCTTCTTGATCCTTCGTAGTGCGTTTTTTGTGCCGTTATCTTATAATATTATTACTATTTAGTGAGCACCAATAGTGTGCCAAGATAGGGAATAATATTTTAAACATATAAACTTTACGGAAACGGATTACGAAAAACATAAAAAAATCCTAATAAGGAAGGTAAATTTTTGCTTATGAAAACTGTCACTTCCGGATATGAATCTGTACGGTGTATATAATATACACTTAACATAAAGCTATCCCACTCAGCTATCTTCCATTCTCTATTCCAGTTATTCCCTATTCTCTTAGTGAAGACGGCAATCATTTTATTTCTCTTTCACACTTTAACTCACGTGGGGCTTATAATATTAACACCCGTATTCTGAGAAGTTACCTTAATTTTACTTCCACTTAGGTTACGTCAAATAGTATGACAAATTTCAATCGAAAATTCATGATTGAAGTAACATAAAAATATAATATTTTAATAAATAGATCGAAGTAACGGATGGAGGTGTTAAATTTTTTTCTCCGAAATTTTTATTAACGTGAGTGGACGTCAGTTTTTTTCCGACTCAGAATGTAAATTTTCGTTGACAGAGGTTGAGTGAAGTCGAGGAATGCTCGAGATACGTATTAGAATACCGGTGTACGTCCCTTAGATCACTGTAAGTAGTATCCAAATACAAAATCATCACTTTCCAATAGAAACGTATTCTATTCATCTTATAAAAGAACCTTTGTTAAAACGACAAAGAAATCCGCGACGTGCATCATCAGCAAGCAGTCACCGGTAACACACGTGGGTAGAGATGACGCAACGACTCATTAAGTTCGACCTTACTTAATTCCTCTATATTTTTATGTTGTTTTTTTTTTATTTAAGGTGCAAATAAGATTTGGTTATCGATTTCTATTTGTATATGATTTATAAATTAAAAGAAATTGTGTTTATAATAAATAGCCTACGAGTTCTGTTGTATATTATATCAGAGCATACAAAAGAGTGTGAAGGTAATCGCATACATTGCTTTACATATTTTAATTATTGTTTGCATTAGCGACGATTATCTAAAACTTAACTGGTTTTATCCCTTTTGTCCTACCTTCTCAGTTGCATCTAGAGAGTGATGTCTTCCAAAATCATTATTTTGGACACAAACCACCTCCCGGATCCTCATTATCAGCCGATCCAACCGAATATTATAATTGCGAAAGTAACCATGTCTGTCTGAACTTCACGCCTAAACCATAGAACCGATTTGGATGAAATTTTGTATAAAGAAACCCGAGAAATACGCAGGTAAAACCGCGGGTCACAGCTATTTTATACAAATTACCACTATAATTATGCATCATAATTAGCAACAACTGCAGAATCACATTCAGATTTAGAGACGGTAATGAGTTGCAGTATAACTGCGCTTTCTAACATCTAAAGAAAGTAATGCGGTTAGGCTGCGGTGAACGCGATACCTGTCTCTTTTAACCGTCAAGAACCTACTCGTTGTTCAAACGAACCTTAAATAAATGCATAGTCCATCGAATAATGTAACAGTATACATAAAAAAAAAACATTCTTTCTCACCGAATTTCGGCCACGGCGGCCAAACTCTACAGAGATCAGCCAACTGCGCGGGAGATATTATAGTGCACAAGTGTGTGCGCAAACACAGGTGCACTCTCTATTTCTTTACACTTATAACCCGATGGAGTAAAACCGACACGACCGGAGAGAGATCAGGCGCAGGATCGACGGCTTTACGTGCTCTCCGAGGCACGGGGGTGCTCCAGCACCGCCAACTTCCAGACTCAGGGCTGTTGCCAGAAATTGGATGTAAATAAAGTTTTGTAGTAAATGATGTTTCATTTCTCTATTTATTTCTTACCAATTGAGAATGTTACTAGGTATGCCAAATAGCTTGAAAGTTTGTAACATTATAGCTTGTACCTATACAAATACACTGCTTTTTGTTGCAGTCAAAAATACCAAGTAGTTTTCATTTTATAGGCTCTTAAACTTCAGAAAAATTTCGAGTTCCGCTAAAGTCACGTGACCGCTTGTGACGTCACAAGACAGACACCGCGCGAGCCGCGCTACTTCGCAGCAACTATTGTACGTGTATTAGACTGTGCATTACATATTTTGTTTTGTTTTATCCCGAATTTTTATAGATAATAATTAAATGATAATTAAAAATTTAAAATATCATATTCAATTAATAAATTAAACTGAAAATCTAAATAAAATGGATTAATGGCTGTCCATTATCTATCTGGAAATATTGAATTTGATGCAGGTAAAAAGCGAAGAATTTAAAAATATCCAATTCAAATATGTACTAGATCAACAAGTGATGTGCCAAAATGTATAAAGAACGTCAAATCGCGAAAGAAACGAATTAAAGCTATGAAAACGAAAAATACATCTATTCGAAAATAAATCCCGTCTAAATTATTTTAGGATAAGGTCTTTTGCAGACTTTTGCAGGTCGTTTGCCTTCGCGACAGTGATTTATTTACTTTTTTTTGCAAATTTAAATGTGACTATAATATAAATAAGGCATATAATAAAATAAACCAATATGAAGTCTTGTACTACTCACAAGTCACAGTCCATCCCTCCTTCACTTTATAAACTGTTTTTATATGCTTGGCCAATGATATTATATAACTATATAAAATATCATTGTGCGTGGCTATGGTTTTAAAGTATCAATAAATATAAAATAAATAATTTGTTCCTGTTGCTAACGGTGCTAACAGGCACCTATTAATATAATTTGAGCCTCCGTTCAAAAATGCAGTATGCAATTATTTTCCAATTTAAATCCTAGCGGCATTTGAATGGAAAAATAATAAAAGCAAAGTTTATTATCGTAAGGATCACCTAAATATGGTGATCATATTAAATGTAAGTACAGAATAGTTATCATTTTATAACTATTTTTATCCCAATTAATCGCGTATATACATGTTTTACACCGACCTTTTGAACTTATTTTTTAATTTTTTTTTGATTTTTCAATAAACGCACTCACTCTTTTAAAAGTTTCACTTTAACATGAAAATAAATTATTATTAATTTTAATTTAATATGGTCACGACACTTTCATTTCCGAATATGTAGATGTAACGTCTATAGGTTTTATGCATTTCTTTCACATTTTAAAGTAATTTGGAACCAAAAATAAACAACTTTTCTGGCAAATTGGTAGTTGTATTTGTACGTTTCAACACAAAATATAATTCTCAAGTATTTAATTGGACATTTTTAAAAGAATTCCGATATAATTTCTAGAAAAACGTAAGAAAGTAAGGGAGCGCTATAGCGAGCGCATGAGCTGTCTGTTTTATGACGTCACACCGCCACAATCGCCGCGTCGGGCGTATTCAACTTGTTTTGCTTATAAATCAAAAACTAGTTGACGTATCAAAAAATTTTTTCAACAGTATTTTTTATTTTAAAAATACTATATGAAAAGCTAAAAATCAAAATTGGTTAACATTCTCCAATCTTTTTGATACGGTCAAGATACAAGTCAAAATACATGCCGTCGAAGAGATTAAGTTAGCGTTAGAACATATTATGTATTGAATTGCCAACTAGGTTTTTATAACCACATCACAATACATGTACGTTACATAATGAATTAACAATAACAATTATAATTAGTGTGCGTGTGCGCACCGCTGCGCATTGTATATTTGTTTACGGCAATTAAACGGCATTAAATTAATCCAACTTTTTAACTGCAGCCATCGTGTTTCCCGTCAGTATCCTCTCGGTAAAATCATCATCGATTCAGTGTTAAACTCTTCCACTGGCTCTCAAACTACTCATATAACTTGGGATTTGGGGGTGTTAATTTAAGACTCGGTGAACTGATTTTACCAGACTTCGAAAAAATTGCTCTACGTCGTTCACATCTTCTGGGCCTTCTGAGAACATTTTGTAAGACCGATAGACCTTGATACGGTCCAAGGTAGCCTCTCCATATGCCATAGTCAACATTCGTGATGAATCCGCGCACTTAATTTCAACAAAGAAACAAGTTCTTTGATCCATTTCTCCAGCCTTCAAAATAGGTGATCATGGAAAGAGGAGGCAATGACGGCGAATCTTATCTGACCATATTTATAAAAAGCAATTAATTTTATTTGAATATAGAAATTTTAAAATATTCGTCTAAATTGACCCCTTAACGTCTAATTGAGTATAACTGATTTTGGTCTGAGATACACAAGTACCTATTACCAAGTTACTAGGTCAATTACTAAGCAATGATTACTCCTTTAATGGCGTTACAGAAGGGACCCATTCCCACAATAGAGAGCTTAACTAACTAAGACGCTAACTTGATTATCTTCGCGGAATTAATTCAAATTAGCACGCACGATACGATCGCGATCACCATCGGGTCCGCAGCGCAAGGTTTCGACCAATCAGAGCGTGGCTCGCTAATTGCCCAATGAGCGGCCGCGGCGCTTGCCCAATCGCGGCCGATCGACCGGTAACGTTTCCATTTTTAAATATTATGCGAGACACGCACGGCGTTAATTAACTTTTAAGGGTTCAAGCGGCATATGTACATATTCTGATTAAGGCATGCAAAATTGTTTAGTACAAACAATTAATAAAAAACTTATATCTTAATTCTTAATACTTGAAAACACTACAAAGTTTTTTCAACATTACAAAGATAACTTTGATTAGATAACTAAATATAAAATATCTACTGAAGATTTTATATCTACTTTCAGAACATTAACTGGAATATATAAAAATTTAGTAAAAGCATGGGGTCTCATCCCATACAAAGGTTTTAAAGTACCAATATTTTTTCAATAGATGGCGTCAATGGTATCGATTCGACATTGAGCATTATGAAAATAAGTAAAACGATACAGAAATTGTGTCGAAAACGTTTGCAAAAAGGTCCTGTTTAACAAATAACACAAATTACCATCTTTTACCTTTTATTTAAAGAAATAAAAACAAATTACCATCTTCCCCTAGTGGCAATTTTAGGAACTCTTTAAACGTGTTGTTTAAAGAGTTGAGTTAGTAGTAATGCTACTCAGAGATAGGGTGTTCCTAGTGGCAAGGCGCTATTACATACTAGATGGCGTAATTATAAATAATAAATAAATTATTATTTCTTAACTGCCATGCAATGTGTATGGTTCTTCAGATTTTTTCTTGTTTATTTTTTCTTGTATGCTTATAGACCAATATTAGGTTCAATTCATGGGCTAGTTTGTATTATTTTTCAATAAAACCATCATAAAAATTTCTAACAGTCTCTGCTTCAAAAATCAAAAATTTTGTAGTCTACGCGAGCGATGTCACGGGCGGAAAGCTAGTATTTTGAACGTGGTTTTGAGTACCTATATAAAGTCATTAGAATTTGTAAGGAATAAAGATGCAATATTATTATTTATAATTTTATTAATTTATGTATGAAATTGGTCTGAAATAAAGTATCTTTTCTACCAAAAGTTTTCCTGAGGATTGCAAAAGTATGTTGTTATTTTTTATTTCTGGGGTTTGTCAGTGATTTACGCTTGAAAGTTGGTGTTGAAACCGAAATTATTAAAACTTCGTCTAAAATAAAAAATTAAAACTTTACTAAATGCTGAAATGACACTATTTCCTAATATTTTAGACATTGAAATGTGTGTAAGGTGTATGGTATATTGTTATATACACCTTTAAAGTGCAGTTTTTGAGTCAAATAGCGCGCGGATGATCGTTAAACGCTCGTAAGGCCTAAAACGCTAACCACTAAACCAACGAGGCGGTCATAATGTTTGTATATGTACATATTTGTAAATAGGTACTCAATTCTACGCGAGAATCACATTCCACGACTTTTAACTTATAATTAATAATTAACTCATAAGTAATTAAATTAAAAGAAAATTTAACTATACCGTGGTCTTTTATTCAACCGTTATAAAATAACAACAAGAATTTTGCATTGCTAGTCACAATCACAATATTGCAGCGCGCGCAGCTTTATTATTTTACTAAAAATCACTAGGATTAAAAATGTTTGTACAATTTCTGTGAAGATTGAAGAAGACAGACAGTTGCAGATGGCAAGCCCTATAAGAAGTCAACAAGTGTGAAAGAGATAAATAGATTCGTACATATTGAATGCGCGGGAATATATTTTACGCATTTTTAAATTCGAGTGTTTCGGAAATTATGAGTTAAATTATCCTTAATAAATTTTACGCCTTAGTAGGGCAAACCGAGTTTTTGGGCTTGTATAATAGTACCGCCACTATATGAAAATAAAGTATAATTAAATATTATGTTTATATCCAAATGAACAGCATCAAAATTACAATTAACGAAAGTTTTTAAATAAAAT